>APFE030738503.1:0-21552 GCA_000404065.3 Pinus taeda | reverse complement strand
TATTGGAAGATCCTCTAACCAATCAACCTTTGGCATAGGATTTGGAAAACCAGGGATATGAGACCGATTCATAGGAGCATACCTGGCATTCATTGTTGCAGTGGAACTCATCTTGAAACTTCATCAGGCTACTGATCTTCCAGTAGTGGAGTCACCTTCCAATTTGTTATTTGATGTGTGGAGTCGCCAAGGTAGATTTGCAGCCTCGAAAAGATGTCTAAGCTCCTACTACCTTCAGAAGTTCAGCCTCTTAATTTCGGGAATGAATAGACTTCAGGCTCCCGGCAGACGCACCAAAATGTTATCTCAAAATCAGATACCTGATAGGCTGCTGGTCAGGTTGACTCTAAGTAACTATTTCAAACCAAGCTTTTGACTAAGGCTTAGCCTCCTTAGCCTGAGAGGGATCTCTCAAAAGGGTTATTGATTTTGATTAATGATAAGATGGCTAACTCTTGTGGTGTAACAACATAGACAAATATAATGGCTAGATAAACATTTCATAAGTTCCCATTGGGCCTATGGAGTCAATCATACTTCAGTAAACAATGACACTACCTTTGCATAGAAGTCAGGGCACTTAGCATTTAAATTTTCAGAATACAACTTACATAAAACCACAGTTCACACATGCATACAGGAAGTCAGAGCACAATCAGTGAATTCTGAGAGATTATGCATCCATGCAACTGAAAAAAGACATTAAGGAAAGAACAAAACACATATTCTGAACATGACAAATCCTTCATGAATACTGAGAAGAAAAGTAGATGCTTTATATTACTGAAAATGGTCTTTACATAAGCTAAAACAGTACTTCTGCTATCAAATTTCCAACCCCCATTACATTGTCGTTTCAGCTATATATAGAATCCTTATTCTAACTAATTCGAGCTTCCTCCTCCAGCATGAGGGGAATTGATAACTCAATAACTATCTCTAATGACACCTATCAGCTATTTAACTAACTATTAAATGCAATAAAGTGCTGACTGGAGTTTTAAAGAGTTCTAAATCAACTATGACTCTAACTCCATATTACATGCATAATGGCCTTAATTAAGATGATTTCTTTCTTTGACATCTAGTTCTCTTTCAGTTTGGCGGAGATGGGTGTTTAATGCTCCATGTTGACCTTGGATGTTGTATCTTCTTCATTGTTTAGAAAAATTAGGAGACTGTCCTTGCTTCTCGGCTTTATGGTCTTCGAATCTTCATAAGTCGGTTTTTTGTTGTTTTCCCTCAAAATATGACGGTGGCCACGTTTTGATGTGCTATCCATTGTTATGAAACCTGATTTATTGATGTGCTATCCACTGTTTTCCATTTGTGAAGATAAGACTGTCTTTAAGCTGTCTGATATTAGATTGTTTTAGCTTCAGCAGTTTCGTAGCGCGCTACGAAACTGCTGTACATTAATCATCTTCAGCAATTTCGTAGCGTGCTACGAAACTGCTGTGTGATTTTATTTTGTTCACAAGCATCCACAGATCCATATCCTGGGCCTATCATCTGCTGTTGATGTACACCCGGCATGGAATTTGATGTAAATTTCTTATGAGAACCCATCTGCTCCACATTGATAGAGAGATCTTCTCTTGTGAAAGCTTGAAGACGATTATCTGTATAGGCTTGCTGTCCTTTGCTCAGCTCATTGATGACAAAAGTTTCCATTGGAATATTTGTCAGTCTTCTAACATTATCCTCCCTGGTCATAGATTGCAAGCAAGGGACCTTTGTCTCATCAGTAGCATTCTGAATACCAGTTTTGCAGAGCTCTAACACCTCTGTCCAAGAAGATAAGTTGATGCCATGCCCATTATCAATTTCATTGGCCCCAATTTCCACATTCTTGGTTTCCATGCCTGAATAATTGCATCCTGACAAACTTTGGTTGTGTATCAGGCATAGGTTTTCTCCATTGCTGTAGTCATGTGTATCTTCAAAAGTCATATTCAATTGATTTTCATCAATATGCTCCGAAAAGTTTCCTTGTTCTGATTGTTCTAAGCCAAGGAATGAATATTGTCCAGGGGCAACTTCATTTACATTGAAGAGACTATAACTCACATTATTTTCTGCTAACAAGTTTGTAGGTGCCTTCAAATATGACTGAGGTTGGTAAACTCTAGAGTCTACGACCAAATCCTCCTTTCTATTCAGACTTTGCCGACTAGATCCTTGTTCTGCTGAAGAGGATTCAGCTTCAACCGATAGAGCCACACCAACGTCATCCCCGGATTCAACTTCTTCAAATTCTGAAGAGTGAGTTGGCCCATTCCATTCAGATATGCTGGGACTTGAAGCATAACGTTTTTGTGCCAGCAAAGAATTTGTGTGCACTTGAGTTGAACATGATAAAGAAGTTACAAGGCCCCCTGAATTTGCCATCTGCAAAGATTTGTCCGTATTTATTGAGCGCATATGACCAGCTTTGTTACCCTCTTTAATTTATCGATAATGAACAAGAACAATGTGCTCATACTGCTCCTCAAGCATCCAATAACTTCGATGCTGGAAATTCTCATTATCTTCACCATGAGCATAGTAACAATGTAGGACATCAACACTTCTTGCTTTTAGTCTTTCATGAGCTTCTCTCACTGTTTTTCCATCCTTTTTCTTCTGCCAGTTAAGGCCATCTTTACGAAAATAGCGCAAAGCTTTCCGATCAAAGAGAAATAGAGATCCATCTGTTGGTTTGTGTGGTGGATCAGATGACAGGCAAAACTTTTCTCTCAATCCCAGCAGCTGGGGATGCACATATTGCTCCGTATACCTTCTTTGAGTCTGCATGTTCCTTAAGCAACTTTATTAGAGACTCTGTCTTTCTCAACCTTCAGCTCCTGGCATTCCGCCCGGCAAGACAATCAAGTCATAAGCTGATGATGAATCATCTTCAATAAGCTTATCTGCAACAATTTTCACCTTTCTGGAGGCAACTATTTCTAGTGTCTCTTCTACTGAAGCAACAACTACATCTGCATTAGCTCTCCTCTGCTCCTCTTCACAGTTTTTAATTGCAGACTCTTTCGAGGGGAATGTAAACAAGCAGAGAATGTAAATGTGTTCCATCCGTGCAGTATCATTCTTCACTGTAACTCTAATGTTCCCTAAGTTATCAATGACCCTGGGTGATGAATAATCCACGTTCTCATCTACAATAGCAGACACATTCCTCTTAACTGGCAGGAACAGTACCCCTTTGAAAAGAGGACTGTGGAAGACCTTTAATGGTATGCTTACTCAATAAGCCTCTCGAACAAAATAACTGAGTCAACTTGGAAACCTGTCCTGCATCCAACTCAAAACTAAACTTGTTCTTAGAAAAATAGTTTGCTTTGATAGCTTCTTTGAATTGCCTCTCCAGAAGTGGTTGAAACTGTTTGTAAATACAAAACCTAACCTGTAAGGGAAAGTCCACTTCAGATCCTTTAAAAGCTTCACTTTCAAGTTCAAATCCAGGGAACGATGCTGCCTCATATATGCCCCAAAGATTTCTAGCTTCATACTCGAAAAGAAACAATTTTGTGCCTGGCTTTACATTGTCTAAAAGCCTCTTCTTTGAAAAGGGCATGCCAAACACTTTGTAACGAAAGCAGTTAGTCCTTACTCTATCATTGCACATGAAAATAACTCCTGCCAACTTGTTTCCAAGAGAACCTTCTTGAGACTCGTCAAAGGAAAAGTCATTCAACTCATCTAAGCTTTGTCCACAATTTTCATTATTTAAATCCTCAGAGCTATCTCTATAACTTTGAGTTAAGATCTGATGGGATTGTGTAGATTTCTGTGCCTGATCATAGTCACTTCTATACCCTCCACCTAGCAGGCTTTCGCTGTTGCGAGTATATTGTGAATTCATATTCAAGCAATCAACGGATAAACATTCACCATAATCTTCAATGTGATTACTTTGTTGCCAGGTTTGCCTTGCCATATTAAACCCCTTGAGATCTGAACCCTCATCAAAATCTCGCCTATAATCAGCTTGTTTGGGATTTCCCAATAATAGTGTCTCCTATAAAACTGCACAGCCCGAATCTCTTAAGATTCCGTGTTCTTGGAAGAATCAAACAACATTATCACCTTTATCCTTGGCCACTGGTTTCTGACCAATATTCTGCTTCCTCTTTGAGACATGTTTTATGAACTGCATGAAAAGAAATCTGTAGCTGTAAACTCTCAAATAGTCTACTAAATATCCAACTCCAGCTGTCGCACCCCCTATGACATAATATCCGATATTGAAGGCATAAATATCGTTGCACTTAATGCCATAGGTAATTGGAAGCCGTGGAATTGAAGCAAACATTTCCCACCCTAACGAGATAGATATTACAAACATTGCTGAGTTGAAACAAAGTATAGTGGTCACTGAAGAAAAGCCTGTTTTAAAAGAGAACTAAACTCGGACTAACACTAACCTCTTCAATCAAATTGATGTTCCGAATTTAAAATATTTTTGTTTTTTTTTTTTAGTGATAACACTTTCTTTGGTTGTGTTTAAACTATGATACACAACATTGTGCTAACATAATATGTTACTTGATTTATTTTTGGTTGGAGCAGAGCCATCCTTTGGGGTAGTCACTATGCATGAGTGAGCTTGCAAAGGAGAAAGAGAAGAAGAAAAAGAAAAAGGATCCAAACAGGCCAAAGAAACCTTCTCCGACATATATGTTATGGTGCCAAGAACAATGGAATTAGGTAGGTCTTATTTGCAAAATGTAGGCGTGGAAGGCAAGCTTATCTTAATTGTTGTTCTTTTCAATGGAAATATCCCGAAAGTTCTCTGAGAATGGTGTTTGATTGACTTCCTTACAATACTAGGCCTGAAGAGAATTTAGCTTCCTTTGCAACTTAAGTTTTCAATCTTATCATCACATGTGCATACTGAATATGCATTTCCCACATGTCATACACCATTTTGGTCTTTTCTAAGATAGATGGATCTTTGATTGTCTTCTAATTTCATTCTGCAAATTGATTATGGCATTAGAAGAAAGGCTTTGTTATTTATTATATGAGTGATTCACATGTTTCTTCAAATTGCTCATTTTAATCCTTTGCTCAAATTTGTTTTGTTATACAACCAATAGGTGAAATCAGAAAATCCAAATGTTGTTTTCAAGGATATGGGAGTCATTTTGGGAGCAAAATGGAAAGCATTGAGTGCAGAAGAGAAGAAACCATATGAAGAGAAATATGAGGCTGAAAAGGAAGCATACTTGTAGGTAAATTCTGGATCCACCAAAAGTATTACTATGGACCTCTATTTTTCCTAGCAGAAGTTCAGAGGGTTTAGCGCTATTGTATTTTTGAAGGTTGTTGGACAAGAGAAGTGTGAGACTGAAGCACTAAAGCTTCTCCATGATGAACAAACGCAGAAGACAACACTTGAGATTCTGGAACAATATCTACAATACTAGAAGGTAAGGTCCATTAACTTCACATGAATTCTCCATGATTACAATTGCGATAAAGGAATGAAGACTACAAACTCCAACACCTCTCTAAGAAACCTTGAAAATTTATTTTTAATTTTGAGCTGTTGAGAAGAAGGGCTCAAATTTTATTCCGCAATTGTTAGGTACACACATTCTCTTTGTGGCTTAGGATGTCGCCATGGCCGTGTGTATAACAAGCAATGGTCTTGGTGACCTGTTGCGAGAAGATGAACTGGAAAAATTGCCTATTAGTTCATTTGGGTATCGCCTTACATGTTTTAAAAATGAAAATCTAATATGCATGTGAACTGTTGCGCTTATCAAAAACTTGGCTAACCATGTTGTGGTTATTGCAGGATGCAGAGGGAAATGAGAAGAGTAAGAGGTGGGTCTATTAATAGGCTTTTAACATCTCTCAGAAGTTCTCGGTTATATTCTGTCTTGTATCTGAAGTGAACCTAATCACTAGCATCCTATTTTGCAGGAAAGAGAAAGATCCATCAAAGCCAAAACATCCCGTTACTGCTTTCTTTTCATTCACAAATGAACGTCATGCCACATTACTGGCAGAGAATCACAATGTTTTACCCAAATAATTTATATGTAGTCGAAGCACAACATTCACAGACACAGATACACAGGGGATAATAGGGAAGGTTGAACCACGGCTTATCATTCTTTCATATCAGTATAGATAGTAATGGATTTGAAATGGATACATACAGAAGGTTCATTACAAAGGCTAAATTAAACCAATCCTATTATCATATGGATTTTACTTGATTATGGGTCGGAATAGTTACAATACATAGCCAAGTGTACACAGCAACATCCGAATGTATTTTTAATGAATATACTTCAGTCTTCCTCATGATCCTACCATTATACACAAAGATTCACATTATAGGTTTATCAGCTAGGCTGAAGTGTCTATATATATAAATAAATTGGGTATAGCTATTTATGGTTTGGGATCTAACCTTGATAGCCTTTTGCAAAATGGGATCATCAGGGGGATTGAAGAAGGCATTTATTTGGTGTCCTCCTCCTGCTACTTTGACTGAAATCCCTGATTGTGGATATAGTGGTTTTGATATCCCTCTCAAATGCCTATATGACCCATTTACACCGATTCTCTGCACAAAAGAAACGGAAAACTTGAATCTTTGTAAAGAATGACAGAAAATGATATAGTTAAAAATTTGCAGAGGAAGTTCCACCAATCAAAGAGAAAAATTCAATTTATTAAAAATTAAAAAACAAAACACCACTGCCTCAGAGAGATATCTAGCTCACTAACTGGTTACTTGGTCGGTTGAGTTCTGGTTTTGTAGCATTCAAAGTTCCAGCAAAGTTTTTCTTATGCCCTGCTCCTCACCAAAGTCACCACATTCAACAATGAATAACTTACAGATTGCTATGAATTGGAATTTGACACTGAATTGGAACTTGGAAGTTACAACTTGCAAACGAATCACCATAAATTAGTAACCTAACTCGGTAGTGGGTCGCTGGGAATTAATTACCAATAATACCATACCATTTACCTGTTGAAAACTAGAAACTGATATGGGTGGATTATTAAATTAGATATTAAAAATGTTAATAAATCACAATTCACAATGATTCACTCTTCGTTTAGCGCAACGTTATATATATATATATATATATATAATATATATATATATATATATATATATATATAATATATATAATATATATATATATATATATATATATATATATATATATATATATATATATCTAATTATATTTTTTTTTTTAACTTTTCATTTTTAAATATGCCTGTCATATTGACGTTCTTAAAAATTATTGGCAAGTTACACATGACATGGAGATTTGAAACTAGAAAGTATTTTACATGTAAAAAAGCTAAATATAGGTATACGGGCGTCAAATTTAACCCCTGTACACGATGAATCTGAAATTCGTGAAAACAGGGAGCTGCCCTCCATTTGAAAACAAATTAACTTCTACCCTCCATTTCAAAACAAATCTAACCTCCCAGGACCAAATCAACCCTCACAAACCACTCCTTAACTAGAAAAACCAAACTGTAAATTAGAAATATGGCGATTTTAATCTCCCAAACTAGGGGCAAATATCAAAATTTGACAATTTTAAGGGAATATGATTTCCCAAAACTAGCGAATTGGGCCAAATGAAGGTTCGATTAGCCATTTTTTATTTTGGGCTTAAAAATAAATAAATTATTTTTTAAGTAAAATTGGGGCCAACTATATGAAAACGGCTTTTAATAAAAAATTCGCCCTCTTAAAATGTAAAAACCCTCAAATTTCGCCTTTGGGCTATAATTCGCCCCTAAAATTTACCATGAAAGGGATTATTGTGTTTAGAATTTTAAAATATGGTTTTTCATGTTGCTCTGCTACTAGTAGGCTTGGACAATACCGTGGCAGAGTCACTCCAACAAATCACAAATGTTTCTTTGCTTCCACTGAGCCTGGTCAGTACCCCAACGAAGTTGTTGCATCACCTCTCTATACAAGAATCATTTCTCAATCATTTATCCTTTATTTATTTTTCATATTCATATTGACACGTATTATTAGATGTTTATTGCACTAGGGCAGATGAGGGATCGTGACTTATTTTATGGGAAAGAGAGGTTGTTTCTTGTTTGACGTAAACTAAACGATATTTTGATTTTTGTTTTCTCTCATGCCTTGTTTCCACATTATATCTCCAATTGACAGGTGAACAATAAACACATATCAGGAAATATCCAGGACCAAGCTGGAAAGAGAGTTCAGGTGACAGATATAGGTTATTTGGACTAATTAGGGTTCCCGACGAGTACATGCTCATATTTTCCTTGCTAATGAGATATACTAATAGGAGACATGTTTGAGATGTAGTTTTGATTATTGGCTCTATGAGAGGTTGCCTCTCTAAGCAACCATTACAAATGCACAAACCATTAGGGTTAGGGTTTCAACATTAGGTAAAGGTGACCAAGGTAGTTGTCCTATGTCCTGCTAGTCATTAAACACCAAATTATAAGTTCACGCATGCCAATAGTCTATGATGATGCAGATAACAAGGTAGAGGGATTATTGTATTCAAGATTTTAAAATATGGTTTCTAGAGGTGCTCCACTGCTAATAGGCCTGGAAAGTACCTTGGCGGAGTCACTCAACAACTCACAAATGTTGCTCCACTTCCACCGAGCCTGGTGAGTACCCCGGTAGAGTCGTTGCATCACATATCCATGCAAGAAGCCTTTATCAATCATTTAGCCTTTATTTATTTATTTATTTTTCATATGCACATTGACACTTATCATTGTTCATTTATTGTGTCAGGGTAGATGAGGTATCCTAACTTATTTTATGGGAAAGAGAGGTTGTTTCTGTTTGACATAAAATAAAATATATTCTGATTTAGGTTTTGTCTCATGCCTTGTTTCCACATCATATCCCCAATAGATAGGTGAACAATGAAGACATATCAGGACATATCCAGGACCAAGTTAGAAATAGAGTTCAGGTTACAGATATAGGTCCTTTGGACTAATTAGGGTTTCCCATGAGTACCTGCTCATATATTCCTTGCTAATGAGATACTTTGATAGGAGACATGTTCCAGATGTAGTTTTGATTACTATCTCTATGAGAGGTTGCATTTGTGAGCAACCATTACAACTTCACACAACCATTAGGGTTAGGGTTTTAGCATTAGGTCAATGTGACCAAGGCACCTCTCCTAGGGTTTCATCATGTGCGAGGAGGTCACATCAATCTTTAGGGTTTACACGTGTGAAAACAAGCATAATAAACTTTATCATAGCAACAAAGGTTCGAAGGGATCCAAACATATAAAGGGTTATGTAGTGGCTGCAACATAGAGAAAATGTAAGGTTAGGTCAACAATGAATGCGTGTTATGCCAGAAGATGAATGTGCAACCTAATGCAACAGGTATGACTATAATGCAATGGAATTCTATGTAAATGCATGAGAGAAATCAACTGATAAAATGAAGGAGCCATGAAATAAAAGAGTCATGCAATGTATATGCAAAGTTTTCGTGATAGTGATGCAAAATAAAGAACAAAAATGAAAGCTAAATGCACAATCATAATGTTGTTTAGAAAACCAACTACCTACGATAAAGAAATCACAAGAAAGTGTATCTAAACTTTAACCATGAAAGCAAACCCTAATTAAAATATTTTAAACTAATCTAAACCTAAAACCCTGATTTAAATAGAGAGGAGGCTAGGTCATGTGAAATCAAACTTCCAATGTAACCACTGCAGTAGTTCCTGAACTACAAAAACAAATATGTATGTGATTAGAACCAACATAAAGAGTTGTGCAAAAACAATAATTCTCACCCATTAAACATGCACAACAACAAGAAGGTCATGCCTACTTACATGAAAATGTGCCAAAAAAGATCGTTCAATCCAAGTTGCAATCTTATCATGGTAAATAATATTTTAAACTTGAAAAACATGATCATCGAGCCATGAGACACATCTATTCACACTTAACCCTAAATTTAACGTGAGTGAGGCAAGATGTTGCCTGGTTGTAAAGGAATTTTCCAACTTGATTATTTGAAAAGATGGGCCTTTGTCAAGTGAAACTTGGATATCAAAGGATTCAAGCACAAAAACCATAATTTCATAAACCCTAGATTGAATTTTTTTCATTGATTTCATCCAGGATTTGAGGACCTAAAATAACCATAAGTGGAAGCTGAAGTGCCTCACCATCCTAGCAAATATATGAACCCAAAAATGGTAGGTCAACAAATATTAGTGGTTTTGTAAGATCAATTGTTGAATATTTATGGTATCATTAATTGTGATAGGATAACCATCAGTGAATAAATTGTTGGTTTGATTAGATGTTCAAACACTGACAGGTTAGAAGTTTTTAAAATCCCAAGAAGGAGTCAGGTGATTGATTCCCTTAGTGGACTATATGACATCTCGTGCTTATGCCTAATCACAATCTATATTGGTTGGGAAAGAGTCAAACATATTTGAGAGAATGGTTGGTGTACTCTCTTCAACATATAAATGAGGGTACAAATATTGATGCATATCAGCTGACAAAGGATGGAAATATGTGCTTAGAGAAGCATCATTCGAATTATAGGCTTTGTAAGATGATGTTGAGAGGAGAGCATAGCACAAAAACCCTAATTTGATGTGTTTAGGGGTCTCATCAAGATCGTGAGGACCTAACATAACCATTAGTGAAAGTTGAAGTGCCTCAACTTCCTAATGAGTCCCCAAGCCTTAGAAAGGTGAGTCATCAAATTCTGGTGGCTTCATAGGATAAACATATGGATACAAATTAAAATCATCAAAGGTGTGAGTGAATATGTTTTCAATAGAATGGCAATCATTGAAGCCACTAATTTGATTAGGTTGGATATATGGCACATAACGCTCTTCTTGGATTAACAGTGAAGATGAATTAGTGGGAGAACCATATTGGATTTGCCGAGATGTAAGGTCTTCTTCTCCACCTATTAAAGACTGTGGATGGAAGAGATCAAGAACAAGAGATTCAACATTCTCATACTCTTATTTTGAAATTTCACCTTCATGTGCAGGAATGCAATCAACACCAGTAGGATAAGATCTGAATGATTTGAAGAAGTCATTGGTGTAGTAGACTCATGAAATAACTCAGGAATAATGGATGAAATGATTCAGATGAAGGGGAACCAATTGCACCAAGGCTCACATCGTGCACATTAGTGTCAGCCAAGGGAGCATTGAATTTGTATTCATTTCATGCTCCATGGATTTGACAA
This sequence comes from Pinus taeda, assembly GCA_000404065.3. Taxonomy (NCBI): domain Eukaryota; kingdom Viridiplantae; phylum Streptophyta; class Pinopsida; order Pinales; family Pinaceae; genus Pinus; species Pinus taeda. Next base: position 10,283 of record APFE030738503.1, on the reverse strand, counting down.
GACATTCATCTTTATCTGAGACAAGACCTATGTCATTTCCCACAAGTAAGTTAATTCTAGGAATAGATTCAGGAACATATTTAATGAGCTCAATTTGGGTTTCCTCTATAGGAAGAGACACTACATCAACTTGATTTTCAAGTTAAAATTCAACAGGATGTACGAGAGCTTCAAAAAAAATACAATTTGGTTCATTTCCCTACCTCAATTCTTCATCAACTAAACTATTTATGACCAATACTTCATTAGGTAACAAATCAGGAGGAGGATGAGAAATTTCACAAGTAGTAATTTCCTCCTCGGAGGCTTTAGGCTTTTCTCAACTCATAGAATGGCAAGACAAGATTATGGATAGAATATGAATGATTTGTAACTTGCAGATTATCGTGATGCTCATAAGAATCAGGATTTGTTTCAGATTGAATATGTTGTAGAGAAATACAAACCAACGATTGAAATTTCTCTTTCAAATACACCCAATTGACATCTCTTTAAGGAAATTTAGAAAAAATATGAACAAAACTAGTAGAAAAAACTTCTGATGGCTCTTCAGGATTCAGCCTAAGTTGATTTATCCTATTAAAAACATCTTGAAAATTTTACCTGTCAAAGGCTTGTCAGTGCTTACTGATGAGTTGCTCAAATTAGTGGATGGAACTTGTTGGCAACGTGTGGCACCATTTCTTGATGTGACCTTCAAGAGTGAGGGTAAGAAACCTTCCAATAACATATTTACAATGTATTCTACTAGAGTGATAGGAATGAAGAACTTGAAGCATGTGTCCCAAAACCATTGTTCGGCCCTCACCATCAAACCTCCATTGTGACAAGTGATAGACTATTTCTGCCAGTACTGCAATATTTATACTTCTAGAAAGGAAACCCGGATAGAGATTCACGATGAAGCCATTTGCATATATGAGGCTAAATTTTAGGCTCCAAGGGCTCATATTGTGATATGAACCTTCTTTTAGAGCCAAAATCTATTGACAGACTGAAATGTACCACCAACAGTTAGGCAGTCTCCGTGGTGTGAAGTCCCAACTAGATCTCACATAGTTTGGGATAGGATCCCCATCTAGTATGTGGGCCTGACTGCCACCATCAATTTTTGTGCTCTTTGTTGTCAAATGTAAAGGTGTGAGAGTGAGTACAAGAATGAAACGCCTAAACAATGAAACAAAATCAACCCAAGTTTGACGAACTATAGAAAGAGGTACAGACAAGTCACAAAAACAATAATACGAAGTATCCGTAAGAAGGATTACTGATCCAAACCCAAATAGACATACATGATCAAGAACATGTGGGGGGTTAATTGAAAATTAGTTCACAATAGATCACCGTGTTGATGGTACTAGACCAACCAACATGTCAGGGGATCTCCTCGGTAAGAAGTCCCAACTAGACCTCATACTGTTTGGTGTAGGAATCCCAACAGTGTGTCGTATGGTATCGCCCTAACCACGGTTTCACACAGAGGTAAGTAAGATGTCCCTGTTGGTAGCAAGGGTGTGACATATGTAGAAAGTCAAGGAAGGTGCATGAGTGGTTCTAACACGCAGAAGGTGAGGTGAGTGTACCCCTTGGAAACCTGTGAAAGCATGGAGTTAAGAAGGGAACACATGAGAAAAGCTACATCACAACATGGAAGACACATAAGCTAGCAATCCAAAGTGATGGTTAAACCAATAAAACATTTTAGTAAGATTCATACATACATATACAGAAAATAGCTACACATGCATGCGTAAGAAATCAAATACATATAGCATCTAGAGTAAACAAGATAGCTGAAATACAATACAACATATGCATGAAACATATTGGCTCTTTAATATTAAGAAGTGTAGGTTCCAGTCATACAATATAACCATGACCAACCACTAGTTCCGACAGTGGAATGTTGCAGTCACTGTTGTCTGCTCCGCCAAAGAGATATACTAGCTTTGTAGAGTGGAGAATCCAAGGCTTGTTACAATACTATCCAAGCTCTCTCTAAGATACTCCTATTAGAATCTTGGCTAATGAAAATCCTTTACAATGAGTTATGAGGGACTATATATAGAAAAGGGTGGGGTGGCCCTTAACATTCCCCTCTGTGACAGTTCATCTACCCTCATGACTCTTCATCTACTCTATGACTGTTACATCTAACTATCGACACTTGAACTTGCACTTGACAAGACATTACATACAATTTGAACATGTATCAATGTGAGAAAAAATAGGCATGCAAGACATCACTACGACTCGGACAACTGTGGGAAGACCATCTCTTCGACATCCTCACAGTGGTTGATAGTAGCAAATTGATGCCATGCTTGGTAGTCCGTGATGGTGTCTGTGTACTCTAAGGTGTCATCTTTCTAGAAATGAACTCTTGCCTCCATAGCATTTGGGTACAATGCTCGAGTTACTCTATCCAACTCGTCTAATAACATGTGCATCATTGTCTTGAGTGTGACTGGAGTAGCAACATATTGATGCATGGTGTCCGCACTGATCGCCAAGTCTGGGCTGGTGGTTATGTGCATTAACTCGTCAAAGTACAAGTCAATCTCCAGTCAGAAATATGCCTTTGTCTTCGCCTAGGTGAGTGTCCCAATAGATAGGATCGTGTGTGCGCACATAACAACATCGATACTCCTGAATACCTGTGCATGGGAACCCTGTAGACTAGTGATGAGTTGCAAGACATCTTCATAGTTTCAGATCTGACTCCAGATGTGTGCCATCAGCTAGATTGCTTTGGGCATCATCATCTTGGGCAAGTGTAACGAGGGTCCCTTGTATCCCGTTGTCCATGTTTGCATGTAATCAAAAATTGCATGCACATTTGACAAGATACGTGCTTTCCTAGCACATTGCTGTTGCCAACTATTGAGATGGATAACTGTCTTATGCATGGTACCAAACTTGGAATACAATGCCCACATGACTAGGTCTAGGGACAATACTTCATTCAATATTTCCTTCTTCAACTCTACTCAGGCATGTTATCACTCCAAAATTTCCAAGGAATGTCTAATGCATTAAAAGGAAATATCTGAGGTAACTACAAAACTACTTTGGAGCTTATGATCTAGCCTTCCTAAACTCAGAGAGGGCTCTCTCTATATGATTTAACTTTGTTTATATAATGGATTTTAGGCAAGTTATGTCTGCTTAATTGGATTGGTTTTTATTGGTTGGTGGAATTCATGATCTAGATGAATAGGTGCTTTTCCATTTCCATTGGGCTATGGAGTCAATATGACTTTGAAAACAAACCAATCAATGAAATATAAAGGAAAGTATTACAAGGCAAGATAGGTGAGCTATATTAGAACTGAAGGTTGAATGGTGAAATGATTTTTTTAATAAGGATCAAGGAGCACTTAAGAATTCCTCAAACTGGATACTAAAGAAGGATGAAGAAGATCAATCGGGATCAAAGGGAAATTAAGAATCCTCTAAACCAGATATCAGAAGAAACCATAGAAATGTATAACAGTTAAAAGCAGAGTGTAATGTCTAAGAAAATTCTGCAGTAAAACTCCTGTTATAACATTTAAATTTAGAACACATGAAAGTTTATGAAATACTTAGAAAGAAACATGAAGAATTGAAATTTATACTTTACTGAGATAACTCAACACATGGATCCTGTAAAGAAGTCTCTTTATAAATTGTTCTGTCTATCAACTGGAAGTTGGTACAGTAACCCTTAGGTAATAGATCAGTCATCTACAAAAAAATTCAAAAAATCCACCCTTGATACTTCAAATGATGAAGTATTTATACAAAACTTTACAAAATATCCCGCCAACTGACTAGGATTTATTCAAGGAAAATAAATATCTTTATGCAAGAATATAGCGACACTTGTTTAACTAATTGAAATCTGTCCCTTCTTATTTACTTCTTGTTACTAGACTGGTTCTTTCATTTCATTGTCCTTCACAATGTCTGCTCCTTTCACTCGCTTGTCTTTCATCTGATTCCCTTGTTTCACTCTTTATAACAAGTCACACCATTTTCCCCATGTTTCTTCATTTGGGAGTTTGATTTTTATCATCATCTGATAAATCTCACTTCTGTATATTTGGAAAATGTAGGCTTGTTCACAAAAAGGTAATTTACCTCATGCTGGAGGTAGAAGAAGTTTTCTAAAGTCTCGAGGAGCACTTTTCTTGTGGGCACAACTTTCATGGATGAACTATTGGAAGTTTCTTTGGCTATTTCTCTCATATTCTTATCATAGTCTTCATGTTTCATCAATTTATCATTGATTACCAAAGGATTAGGCAGACCCTTCTATCTCAATACTTCAAACTTGTCAAAAAACCTGCTTACTGCAAGTTTTAGGTTTTGACATTTCTCCTCAAGCTGCATCATCAGATTTCTCTTGGAAATAACTTTCTTCACTTCTAGAATAGTCTCTATTCTGTCAGTTAACCCAATCTCCTCTAATTCATACTTGTTTTTAGAATTTAGAAATTTGATTATTTTAGAGGCTTCCTCTGGTTTCTCCCCAAGATCTACTTTTACCTTTTGAATTGCCTCACTGGCTTCCTTCACTAAATCATTATGTTCAAATATTACCTATATAGATGGCCAAATATCATTAACTAGGTTAATGATAATGGCCCACAAATGTTGCTTTGCTTGGGCCAAAGGCTCCTTTAATGAAAATTTGTTTTCTAGCCGGTGGGTCCTGTCATTCAATCTACTGGCTTTTTGCTTCTCAGCTTGATGCATTACTTCTGCTAATTTCTTTTCATCTTCTAAGATCCTCACTGGCTCCTTGAGCTTACTAATATGTGTTTTTTTGAATGGAAATATCTTCCATTTCTTGAATCAATTTGTTGGCCTCATCAGTGGGTTGGGTTGTTGGTTTTGCTGATGTTGTTGTTGTAGATGATGTAGCTGTTGGGACTGATGTTGATGTTGTTGTTGTTGTATCTCCTATGTGAATAATAGTAATGGGAGCTGCTTCTTTGCTAGCATGTTTCTCCTATACCAATTTATCCATTTCTATCTCCATTTCTCTTACTTGAGTTGTCATCTGGATGATTAAGCTCATCATCTCATCCTTTTCATTAAGTGTCTCCAAAACCTCCTTGGTTTGTGGATGCTTAGTAGTTGGTAGCTTTATCTATTTGTTGAGTGAAACTATGTCTGCATTATTCTTTTTTATGAGTTCTTCTATTGCATTAAGGTCGGTTAGATTATAGCTAATTTCAATTACCAAATCTTCTATTGACTTAATCCTATTGTCCTTTGCTTGTGATGAGGCTCTTTCCAGCTTTAATTGTGATTGTACATTTTCAAGAGAATTCTTCAATTTCTGGACACTTAGAGCTTTTTGTGTCATGGTTGAATATATCATTTCTCATGCCTATTTATGAAATTCAATCTGGTCAATTGGATGCACATCCTTGGCATGAATTTCAAAGGTTGTTTTCTTATAATATTCGAAGTTATTCGGCCCTTTACCTCTGGCTGTAGGAAAATCATCTGCATTTTCCTTGTTTTGAGGTCAAAAGCCGAAAGCAACCTACTCTGATCGCTAGGAGTTTGTTTGCAATATTGTGTACATATAGCAGATTTTAATGCTTCATTTTTTATTTTAATCTCTTTGTACCTCTCCATGGTATTTTTCTCTTTCTCCAGTATTTTTCTAGATGATGAAACTTCTGCATTATTCTGATTTTGAATGATCTATGCAGTAGAAGATGAGGGTAGAGGTATTTCTTCTACATGTGTTGAGGGTGCATCACCCTTGATGATAATCTATGTCTCTGCTTCAACTATCTTTGGATGCTCTATTACTGGATTTAACTTGGTTTTCTTTCTGCTCACAAGCTTAAATTTAGTATTAGAAGTGATTTCAACTGAGTAGGATCCTTCTTCTCTAACCCTTTTTGAATTTCTGTCCCATGGGTCTAGAGTATCCAGGATGGAACTAGTATCAACCTGCTTATCCACCTCCTGAAGAGTGTTTCCCAGCCACTCTGACTGATTGGAATACTTTTCAATTTCTGGTTTTGACTCATGGATGAAAGGGGTCAATTTGAATTTGACTCTTAATTTACTTATGACACCTACAGGATCATAACTCCATTTGAAACTGCTATTGAACTTGATCTCTTGTAAACATCTATCTACTTCCTTTCCATCATTTCTATTGTTACATATAAAAGGCCCTATTTGGTTTTTAATCTTGAACTGGGTCTTCTTTTAAGCTGAAAGGAAATGGATTTCATTAGAATTCAAGATTTGTCTGATGTATTCCAAAGAAAATATCCTCATTGGGAGGTATTTGGGAAGCTTGTATGGAACTAGATGGCTTCCATACACTCCGATCTTTGTATGATTTTAGTATAAATAACAATCTCATATTTTACTTTGATCGGACAACTGTAACACCTTCTTTATCTCTTCACGGATTCTAGGTTGAATGCTACTACTTAGCATATTGAAAATTGGATAAACAAATGAATCAATGAAGTATTTAGAGTTGTATTCTGTGGGATCCTTTTTTATCAAGGATGTCTAAAAGACAACAGATTGGGGATTACCCCCTGTGTCCAGTTTTTGGAGGTTAACTGCAAACATTTCTGATTGGAAATACAAAAACATATGGAACAAAACTGAGGAGTATTTGAACACTCCTTCTTTAGGAAGCTTAACTAGTTGATTATGGATTGAATCTACTAGGAATTGGGCAAAGTTGAAAGTTATAGCTGGAGGCTGGCCTGGGAAAAAGATAGAGAGGAACCCAGGATGGATTCATCTACATGCTCATTAGTAAAATATCCTAAAATACAGGATAACATGGTTACAATTTGCTTGGTTTGTTATGGGAACATGGCAATAGAGTATGGTGGGTTTTTCTTAGGAATCTGAGCTGTTTCAGGGAGGAAGGTCTGAAAGATTTGAGACCTTTTAGGAAAATCTAGCTTTAGGTATATCTCAGTAAGGGTTTCAATGGAAAAAGGCACTCCCTTTGGTTGTGGTTGATTCTGTAACATTTGATTAATGGATTGAGCATTGATAGTGAATAAGATTTCTTTGGCAAACTGACTATGGCTCTTTCATTTGGCAAATAATTGATTTGGCATAGTTTGATGAGTTCAGGGCATTGGTAGGTCTATGGAGCTCCAAGAGGTTGGAATCTGTCACAGTGTCAATGATTTTGAAGTATTTATCGGCTAAGGGTAGGTGTTCGACATCTGCTACTGGATGTTGAAGAGGGTTTACATTTAGAACGCTTTGAGAAGCCACTACTTTGGTCAATTTATCATTTTCTGTGTTCAATTGACGGAGAAGAGTACTAGAGTTACCTGGAAAACAACAAATTTCAGTTCAGGGGTCTAGGTGGTAGCAGGGACTCTATTTCGGGTTGGTGATGGCTTTTGGTCTTTTCTCGCAATTTCAATAGGAATGGTGAAATAACGAATTCTAGAGGTTTTTGTTATTTTACGTCCTTTGAGAAATGGTAGGATTTAACATAGCACGACGGCTAATGCATGATGTGGTGGTTATCGCATAGTGTTGGGAGGTGGTTTTGACGGATCATTGCACCGCCAAAGGTGGTACGATGGTTTGGGGCTAGGAGATGCGATAAACTCTAGTGGCGCCACATGGTAGGCGAGGGGATGGGTGAAACCACCCATTTCGTAACCCCTCAATAGCTTTAAACCTCAAACATAGGGGAATGCAATAATGGGCATGGACCGTTGGATGTGATCATCGATCGAGCGGTGTACAAGGGTTTTTAAAGATGTGGGGCTGGGACTGATACAGTGGGGGTTTAACAATATAATGGTGAGGAAATGTATTAAGCGTGGGGAAAAAAGGGTATTCAGGCCCGATATATTTCTTTTAACCATGTAAAAGTGGGTTTTGCATGTTTTATTTGAATCACGTAGACATAGTAAAGGGAAGGGGATTTTTAATGATGGACATGGGCTTTTAAGGGGGAAATGGGTTAGGATAAAGGGAAAGGGATTTTTTCAAAGGGGAATGGATTTTAGTAAGGGGAAATAATTCTCACATAGGAAAGAGATTTTAAACAAAGGGAGGGAATTTTCACATGGCAAGGGTTAAAATGATATTTTTTGATAAACATAATGTTGCTTATAATTTTTGGAAAGTAGTCCAACTACCCTTCAATTTATCCTAACATTTTTATTTCCTTTATTGGGTGCATTTGAGCTTGCTAACCCTTTTATTTTCTTTTGGCAAGCAAACTAACTTATTTATAACCTTATGTCTTCCAATGGCTTAGATTAAACTTATGAGCTCATTTTAATTCTCTACCTAACCAATGATCTGCCAAGATTAAATGGTTTGGTCAGATCTTTATTGACTAACTATCATGACATGAAATTCATTAGCATGAATAATCAAGATTAAACTATATGATCATCATGAATTGTGGCATTTTGGACAAGCTGCACACAATTTTATTTGGCAAGGAAAAGTAAACAAAGCGTAATGGCATTTGAACATGCAAAACTTTCAGAATTTCTTTTTTTCTTCTTTTTATGGGGTTCATATTTTATATCTTTTTTGATATTCCTTTCTTTTGGTCCTTTGATTATTCTTTTAGGACACACTTTAATATGGAAAACATTTGCAAACAAATCAAAGGTATGTAATATATTACAAGACTTAACATAGTCAATTCAAAATTATGATCCCTATTATTATAGGAACCTAACAGTGGCTCCACTTGGGGATGGCATCTCCATGTGAGATGTCAAGAAATTTCTGATCAGTGGCTTTGGAACCTTGACTGTGCTTTACTCGAAATGATTTCTGTGATCTCCTTTATTCAAACATATGATGTTATATCTTTTAAAGCTTAATATTTCCTTTTGAGGCTTGAACTTTACAAGAATATCATCCACTCCAATCCAAACTTTTCTATGGTATATATAGTGAATAGAACAAATGAATTACTGATTATTTTGGTGCAAAATAGTGCCTTAGCATATGACATTGACTGGTCCACTTTGTAAGTCTGTCCCATCTAATTATTTTAAGAAAAATGCATTGTTGCCTCTATAACCATAAATAATATATGGGCCTTTCCAGAAAAAGTCAAATTTCCCATGTTTTCCTTTGTCTTCCCTTCTAGAATCCCATTTTAGTACTTGATCACCTATGTAGAAATCCTCTGCTTTAGTTTTCTTATCAAAAATCTTCTTGATTTTGTCTTGGATTACTTGGGATTTGATATAAACTTCTTCCCTTGTTTTCCACAAATGAATTGTTTTGTTTATCCTCCTTTGGATGTCATTTGGTTCTACTTGCAGCTCTTGAATTATTTTCATTACTGGCACTCCTAATGAGGATGGGAAAAAATCATCCATCCCATATACCAATTGATAATGAGACGTACCAATAGATTTCTTAGTAGTAACTCTATTTGCCCATAGGGAATTCACCAATCTTTTATTCCAGGTTTTCTTGTTATCTTCTAATAGCTTCTTGATGATGTTGACTAGGATTTTGTTTGAATAATCTGCAAGTCCATTACCTTGAGGGTAATAGGTAGTGGAATGCCCTAGGGTGATATGGTATCGATTACAAAAATCTACCATTTTCTTAGATTTGAAGGCAACAACATTATCAGTGATGAGCTTTTTTGGGCACCCAAATCTAGAAAGGATGTTGTTTTCATGAAATGAAATAATGATAGAATCTGTGGCTTGTCTAGAAGGGATGGCTTCTATCCACTTTGTGAAGTAGTCAGTGGCTGTCAAAATCCATTTATGTTGGGCAGAGGAGGGTGGGTGAATTTCCCCAATAAAGTCTAAGCCCCATTGTTGAAAAGTCATTTCTACTGAGATAGGTTTGAGGGGTAATGGTAAGAGTTTGTTCTTCCCTTCAAATATTTGGCATTTGTGACAGGAGGTCACATATTTTTTGGCATCTGGAAAAAGGGTGGGCCAGTAAAAACCTACACTCAAAATCTTATCAGCATTTTTTTTCCAGTTTAGGTGTCCCCCACAATCTCCTGCATGAAATTCCTGCATGACTTTGTCAGCTTCATCTTTTAACAAACAATTTAATAGGATTCCACCATGATCTTTCCAAAATAAAACATTTTCTAAGATACAATATTTTGTTGCTTTCATTTTTAGGAATCTACTTTTAGTTCTAGATAAACCAAGAGTGTTAGAAAATTATATATTACGGAGCAATGGAACACATGAAATAATGCAGAAATATAAACACAGAAAACGCACAAAACAAGAGAGACACAGATATACGTGGTTCACCCA
>APFE030738501.1:155921-195423 GCA_000404065.3 Pinus taeda | reverse complement strand
TCCACTAAGCATGGAAATGACTGTGTTTTTGTGGTCGTCGACAGGTTCTCGAAGATGGCCATTATGATGGCCTGCAAGAAAAATATCACAGCAGAAGCCACTGCTAAACTCTTCTTTGAACGAGTGTGGGTGCACTTTGGGATCCCACAGTCTATCATCTCAAATCGGGACAGTCGGTTCCTCAGTACATTTTGGTGCAGTCTCTGGTCAACGCTGGACACCAAACTCACTAAGTCCACAGCCTTCCATCCTCAAACTGATGGCTAGACAGAGGTTGTCAATAGGATGATTGTGCACATTCTGTGCATGTATAACTCAAAGCTTCCATGCACATGGGACGAGAGCCTCCCCTATGTTCAAGACAGCTACAACCGAGCTCTTCACAGCTCGACTGGCCATAGCCCTTTTCAGGTGGGCTTGGGATTCTAGCCACTATGCCCCATTGATGTGGCCATGCCATTTGCAGCTACTCACACAGATTTAGCTCATGTCCAACCCGAAACAAATAAGGCAAACAACTTCATTGAGCACATCCAACATATTCGCCAGTGGGTCCATGACATTCTGGAGAAATCAAATGCCAAGTACAAGCAGCGACATGATCAACATCGGGTGCCACACAAGTTTCAGGTGGGTGACAAAGTCTGGTTGCATTTGCAAAAGGAACGCCTTACTGGAGCCTATCAGAAACTGAGACCACTTTGATATGGTCCTTACACCATTACTAAGGCTGTGGGAGACAATGCATTTGAGCTCAGCATTCCCCCATTCCTTGGCCTGCATCCAGTATTCAATGTGGACCACCTTCGCCCATACTTCCCACCATGGCTAGACACATCCGACATTGCAGAACAAATCACACCCACAGAATTAAATCCAGATTGCATGGAACAAGCTGCAACTGATTGGATCATGGAAACACAGATCAAGAACACTCGCCAATAGAATATCCAACTATATAGAGCTGTCAAAGCAGGCCAATTCCTTCACCAGGGCAAGTGGCTGACCAGGGACCAAGTTCAGCAAAAGTTTCCTCATCTCATGGAGGAACTCAACGCAATGGGGACCATTGCTTCCTAAGGGGGGAGGAATGATCCAGGTGGATATTGGTGGCCACCTGCCAAGTCCATCCAGACCCCCATCATTGTTTCTCTCATCATTTTCAGTTTCCTTAATTGTAGCACAACTTACTATTTTTAGCAGTTTTTCGGGTCCTGAACTTCTGGAGCCGTTTTGAGGCCCTAAACGACGTTTTTTAGGAAATCTGTGGGCAACATGGGTCCATGGACTGATGTTACCCTCCCCAAAGTGGTATTTCTCGGATAGATCTTTCTAACAAGCTATCGTACGCGTCAAACGGAGAACATATGCCAAAGTTACGACCCCGGGAAATTGATGTACCAATTTACCCAAACGGGGCCCACAATTTGGCATTTAATCTTCTAGGGTTAGGTTTTGGGATGTGAAGGGTGTTGGCTAGTCGAATTGTTTATTTATTAAACAGTCGAGTACCACATTAAATTGTCAACCCGGGAAAGTCCTTTTGTTTCAAAGGTGACCTCATACTATATGCACTTAATTCTAAAAGCATTAAAGGCTGTAGTATAAACAGATCTACTTCCTATCAAACCCTTACTCTGTGTTACAGCAGTTATAAGCTATTGCAGAGATGAAATGAAATTAATTAATGGTAACAAATCTACAAAAAGAAATAATGGCCGTTTGTAACAGAGGACCAGGACCCTGTCCTCAGAATAAGGATGTTCAGCACCTACCTTTGTGAACAGTTTGCCAATACACATTGAAAAATCCTAATCACCGGTGACACACCTCTCACAGCGCCAATCGATCAAGGAAACAGAGTATCAGCAAAAAGGAAATATCGGAAGCAAGGCTAAAAATGTACAAAAATCACACACACACTTAACAAAAAATAAATGGGTGAATCTTGTGAAGAAGATGGGCCCTGTCCCTCTCACAAGATTCCCCTGAACACAGATGCTAAGTTAAAATGCTTAGAACAGTGCTTTATTCATCTGCCAAAAGGTCCAATTACAATAAAAATTTAGACTTTCTCTGCACTACAATACTTCTGTTATAACCCCCCTTAGCTTTCAACTGTAGATGTCTCCTCTTTATAGAGGAGACATCAATTACAATAGATTGTCATTATTCATTCAATTTGATCCTTCTGTACAAAAATAGGAAATTAATTTCTGTTACAGCATCCTGTTACAACAATGTATATCTTTGTCGTCCTTTGTTTAGTCGGATCCTTCCGCTGTTGCAAAACTGGTAGTCTTCGTCTATCTCCTTGGGGTCCTTGTACTATCCTTGGCTGTTCTACTGTTGTTGTCGTTTTGATAAATCTCAACTGTTACTTGAAGTTCTCATGATGTTCCTGGTGTTCTAGCATCTGCGACTAAGTTTTGCTGATCGTGCTATATCAGCATCTGCCAAGTATACTTATGCCAGCTTCAGACGGTTACTCCCCTACTCGACAATTGCTGTTTCATCCTTTGCAAATTAAGACTTTACCCGCTTTAATCAGTTGTTGTTTCTGGTGTTACAACAACTGCACAGTTGTTGTTTCTAGTGTTACAGCAACTGCACAGTTGCTGTTTCTGGTGTTGCAACAACTGTGAATTATAATTCTGCGGACTTCTAACAATTCCAACAATTGTCAGCGACTTAGTTAACTTCCAAAGATTAATTATAAAGATAACATGAATATGTGTTGAATAATTAAACATATAAGCAAATGAGGAGAGTTACTTCATACCTTTGGAATGATGAGGGTCAAAATGTTATCAAGGGTTTTCAACTTATGGCTAAAAAGAGGTAACATCATGACAAAATATGAGGCCAAAAGTAACAATATGTAAGTCCTAACATCCCCCCCAATTGAAAGGGTTGCATGTCTCATGCAACGTTTACTCTGAATCTGAGTCGGAGTACTGGGATGAACAGTGTAAGTTGCTGATACATAGCTAAAGAAGGTTTTATCAGACCTGCTTTCTGAATCCTGGACACTCTGTAATTGCTGCCATACTGCCACCTCCTCCTTTTTGGTCAGTTTGTAATGAGCCTTATATTGCTGACCAAGTAACCACAAGAGAGGGAAATGAAAATGGTAGCCAATCCACCTCTCAGCACATTTTTCCATACATTTGACATAATAAGGTACGCGTGAAATTGCTACCTGAAGATTGAGGGGATTGTAAGGATGATATTCCTGTCTCTCTTTGGGACAATGTTCCCAAAATAACTTGTTTGCTTCGATGGCCAATGCCCCTTTTGTTTTGACATAATGTTGGCAGTCCTGCAAGACTGCTGCCTGTAGTTTCCTCATATGCTCAACCAACTCTGGATTACTTAGATTTTTTTGATGCTGTACAATGAAGGTAGCTGCATTCTATGGTTCATTTCGAATCTAGAGAAGGCAGTTCTGCTCATTATGCATTGCTGACATATAGGCATTTTTCCAAGTAAGTTGATTGGCTAGAAAAGAGATGAAGGCTCTTATTTGGATATCACCAAAAATAGGGAGTATATTCATCACTCTATCTTCAGGCATGGCCTCATTGTGAAGATAGAGTTCACAGAGCAAGTTTTGATCATTATTTGGTGCTTCTCTGAATGTTTCAATAAATTGATCAGGTGTATCAACTTGGTAGGGTCTTCCATCTCTAATTGCCTTTATTTGCAAAAACGCCAACCGTTCTCTCAAGGATAGTGCATAATTGGAAGAGGGTTTTCTTGTAGCCAGTACCCTCTGGACCAGATCGAAGACGCGGGGCAGCCTAGCTTTTACTTCCTTATTTTCTTTATGTTGAGCTCGAGACTGTTCAAGTGCATCCCAATTTCTGTATGCATAGCTGAACCAAGTTGACTTTTGCTGTTGGAATGCCTTCCCTTGTGAAAGCTCGTATTCTGTTCTCCATGTGTCCTTTAGTTGTTGAAAACTAGAGGTCTCCGTGTGATCATCGCTGACACAGGGAAGGTTCAGTCTGTGCATAGGCGTCAGAAAAGGATTTCTGTTCTGTAGTAGTTTGGGTAGCCCGCGGTGGTTCTATGTCTTTCTCCAAAACTCTTGAAAAACCTGCTGGTTCTTTTGTGACAACAGGTTGCTCTGTTTCTTCTTTTACAATTCTTAGAAAACCTGCTGGTTCTTGTGTAACAGCAGGTTGTTCTATTTCTTCTCCTGCAACTCCTGCTGGTTCTTGTGTAACAGCAGGTTGTTCTGTTTCTCCTGCTGGTTCTTGTGTAGCAGCAGGTTGTTCTGTTTCTCCTGCTGGTTCTTGTGTAGTACCAGGTTGTTCTGTTTCTCCAGCTGGTTCTTGTGTAGCAGTAGGTTGTTCTGTTTCTCCTGTTGGTTCTTGTGTAGCAGCAGGTTGTTCTGTTTTGATTACAGCAGCAGGTTGTTTTGTTTTGATTACAGCAGCAGAGGGTTGTGGATTAGCTTCGGTCATTGGAACCTAGAATATCTTATATCCTGCTTGAGTGTACAGCTCACCACACTCACTGCACATATACTCATTGTATTGACTCTTTTCTGTAACAGACACTACCCGTGCTAAGATGTGGAGATTATATTCATTCTGATAGGCTTCCTTAACCATTATTATCTCCTCCTGATAATCCTTAATTTGAGATTTTAGAAACTCAATTTCTTCCTGCAGGGAGGCTATGGTAGGGGAGCTTGTGTATCTGCAGGTTCTAACGGAGGAAGGGATTGTTGTTCCGCATCTACTTGGTCATTTGCATCCCCAACAGGTGGTTCTTGTGTGTCACCTGTTGGGTCAGTGGTTGGATCTTGTGTAACATCCGCTTGCCCAATATCACCTTGGGTGTCTACTTTAGATTTTTCGGCAACTGGTTCTTGTGTAACAGCTGCCTCAGAAAATAATGTCACAAAACTGTCAATGCTCTGCATCTCAGCCCCAGAGGGTGAGGAAAGGGACTTCTCAGGGATGGTTGGAATGCGGGGTGCTAGGGTGATGGGTGGAGAACTGGGGATCACAGGGCTGGTGGGTTTAACTGTTACAGTCGACCGTGTTCGCTACCTCGGTAAGGAGGCAAGAAAATCAATAATTTTTCTTTTTTGGCCACTTCCCTTCAGACTGGGGGAACTATCGGGAATAGTAGCTTCTTTGACCGAAGCCCTGGTTCTTCTCCTTTATGGTGGAGTTTCAGTTTTCTGTTGCTTTTTTATTTTAAGAAGAATGCTAGGGGTGTTATCATCGGAGTCATCAGTGGAAATATGAAGCATGGGGGTAGATGGTTGAGCTTCATTGGGGGATGGGGTCCTTTGTAGGGGTGTTTCTGCTGCTAATTGCTGGGGAATTTCCTGGGGTATTTGCTCTGGTTGTTGGGGAATTTCCTCTTCCTGCTGAGGATCTTCTTCTATTTGCTGGGGAGAATTAATGAGGGGGGGTGGATGATTTAGAGAAAAGCCTCTATTTATTAGGAGTTGGGCTAAACGATGGTGTTTCAGGGAAAGGAGCGGATGCTTTGCTTTTCCAGTATACCGTGACATATTTTTTAGACAACCCAATAGATAATAAGGCATGTTTATCAACTGACCATGCCTCAAATGATTTAACAAAATGAAGTCGTGTTGGTAAATTACCTGGTAACGACCTTCGCAAGTCAAATACTGCTTGAAAAACTCCACGACCTTTGGCTTCCATGTGCTCACCTGGTAGGAAAAAGCCTTGCTGCGCATTCAGAATAAGATGTTTCCTACTAAACCAGCGTGTACCATTGGTCGGTAACCCGGAAACTTGGGCTAGGTCTTCCTCTGTTACTAGAATCTGTACTCCCTGGACCATAGAAAATCCTTCTCTTAAGTTGCATGCGAACTCCAACACTTGCTGTGTGTTGAAATCCGAGAGTCTTCTAAAGTAGTCTACCCATCCTGCTTGCAGGAAAATTTGGTAAACCTCAGAGTAGAGTTCCAGTAGCGTTGTTGTGCCAGGTTCATATGTGATCAGATTCCCCCCCATAGCTGCTGATCCAGTGAAAATACACAATGCAGGGCCTAGTTACCGAGTTTGAGACAGAGTAAACCATTACAAATGAGGATATGCCATGACGAGGTGAGTTTTAGATATTACCGCAAGGAGTAAGGGTGGCGGTGATTGATGTGTTATGCAACAATTACAATATTTTGGTAATCCCCCCAAATCTACGGCTGAAGGATATGATTGGTAGTATAATGATTTCGGTAGTCGTATCAACATCTCCACATTAACTATAATTTAATATTCACACTTAAACATGCGTACCTTTACTTTTACCTTTAGTCGCACGCCAAAAGTCTTATCTTGTCTTTTGCTGGATTAATCATAATTTCAATAGGCTTACAATCGTGAAAATACAAACGATTTGACAGGAAGTAGTAGTGACGAAGTGTAATTATCAGAGTGCATGGCTGGTTCCTTTACTGAAGCATAATATGTTCCATCAGGATGATAGTTCATTAAGTACTGAAACTGGTATTACAGCATTGAAAAGTGATGTTGCCGGAGCATGAGCTAGTGCTGCAGTCGTGGGAAGTGGTGTTGTGGCAACGAAGAAATGGTGTCGCAACGACAGAAAGTGGTGTTGCAGCAATGAGGAGCGGTGTTGCAGCAATAGGAAGTGGTGTTGCAGCAACGGGAAATGGTGTTGCAGCAACGGGAAGTGGTGTTGCAGCAATAGGAAATGGTGTTGCAGCAACGGGAAGTGGTGTTGCAGCAACGGGAAGTGGTGTTGTAGCAATAGGAAATGGTGAAAAACTTGATTTATGGTCTGAAAAACGTTTCCAAGCTGCAAAGTGATTCTTTTAGAATTTTTATTCTCAGCCATCCTTCAAAACTAAGATCTGCAAAACAATTAATTGTAACATGGCAACCCTTGGCAGGGATTATTAGTTAAGAAATCTAATCTAAAAATAGATAAATGAACAGGAATTTAAGTGCCTTGAGGGGCAGCAGGTTCCCCCAAAAAAACATAATGTAAGTCTGCCATGCAGGTAGCTTTGAAATCCTCTTTAGAAATAGGCCGTTGATACGAATGGAGTCGATACCCATTCACTAATAACGGTGTTCTATTATCATCAATCGTTAAGAGTCTGACTGTTCCGCTTGGAAAAACAACATCTATTTCATAAGGTCTTAGCCACCTTGTTCTTAATTTACCTTGGAAATTCTCGAAACGGGAGTCATACAGTAAAGCCCAGTTACCTTTCTGGAACTGCTTTTGCTTAATAGTTTTCTCATGCCATCTGGTTCTTTGTTGCTAGATCATGGTTGTTTGATGGATGGCATCCAATCTTTTCTCGTCTAGTTCCTGAAGCTACTGCAACCTGGCTATCTGTGCATCAGTCAAATCAAGGTTAACAACTAAAGCAGTTCTTAAAGTTTTGATTTCAAACTCCAGAGGGAAAACAACATTTTTACCAAAAACTAATTCATAGGGTGAAAAGCCCGTGGTATTCCTCCAAGTGGTTCTATAAGCCCATAGTGCTTCAGGCAACTTTTGAAACTAGTCCCTCCTATTTTCCTTTATTGTTTTTGTCAAAATAGCTTCTATGACTTTCTTGGTGCTTTTCACCTGCCCATTTGACTGGGGGTGATAAGGTGTGGTCATTTTATGCTTCATATGGTATTTCTGCAATGTGTCTTTGAATCCATGAGAGTTAAAAGGAGGTCCTCCATCAGTGACTAGTTCCCTAGGCAGTCCAAACCTAACGAAGATTTCTTCAAATAAAAATGTTAATACTGATTCTTCATTAGCTTTGATGAGTGCCTTAGCTTCTACCCACTTAGTCATGTAATCCGTGCATACTAGTATGTAAACTCTTTGATTGGACGAAGGATTAATGGGACCTATAAAATCTAGTGCCCATCTTTCAAATGGTTCAAGAATTACGTGGGGATTGAGTGGCATTTCAGCCCTGTGATTAGGCTGGCCCATTCATTGATAACTATCGCAGGCCCTGACATATTTCTTTGCATATTTGAAGATTGAGGGCCAGTAGTATCCCATCCCGAGAACCTTGTGTGATGTTCTTTTGTCTGTGAAATTTCCTCCACAAGGGCCATCGTGACAAGCTTTCAATACATCATAAATTTGATCTTCGCCAATGCATCTCCGGATCTCCTGATCGAGTCTTGTGTGAAACAAATAGCCACTTATCCAGCTGTACCTAGTGCTTTGCTGATTAATTTTCCTTTTTTCTCTATGCAATAGGTGTGATGGTAATTTTCCTGCAACTAAGTAGTTGGCAATGTCTGCATACCAAGGTGAGTGAGCATATACTGCAAATAAATACTCATCGAGAAAAGAATCATCTACTGGAATATTTTCATTAATTTTTAACCGAGAAAGGAAATCAACAACTACATTTTCTTTTCCTGGTCGATCTACAAGTGATATCAAATTCTTGTAACAACAGTAACCATCTAGTGACTCGGGCATTTGTAACTGATTTGTTCATTAAGTATTTAATGGCCGAGTGGTCAGTATGCACAAAAGTAGTATAACCAGTAATGTAATGCCGATGTAATGCCGAAATTTATTGATAGCATAAATAACTGTTAGGAATTCTTTCTCAGTAACTGTATAATTAAGTTCTGCGGGAATCATGTTTTTGCTAATAAAATAAATGGCATAGGGAAGACTGTTTTCTTCCTGTCCCAGGACAGCTCCAATGGCAGTGTCTGAGGCATCAGAGGATATATGAAAGGGGAGTGCCCAATCAGGTCCTCTCAAAATGGGAGTTGTAGACAACTGATGTTTAAGTTCATTGAATGCTTTTTCACAATCATCAGTCCACTTAAATTCAACATTTTTCGTTAGTAACACAAACAGAGGAGAAGCTATTTTAGAAAATTTCTTGATAAATCTTCTATAATACCCAGCATGTCCTAAGAAACTTCTCACATCAGTTTGGGTTTTGGGGATAGGGAGGGTCAAAATTACCTGTATTTTAGCTGGATCGACTTGAATTCCTAAAAATGAAACGAAGTGACCCAATACAATACCTTCATTCATCATCATATGGAATTTTTCAGTACTTAAGGCAAGTTGTGCTTCTATACATCGCTTAAGTACTTTTTCAAGGTTCTGTAGGGCATCCTCAAAGATTGTGCCATAAGGAGTAAAGTCGTCCATGAATATTTCTAAGGAATAATTTATCATATCAGAAAAGATCCCTATCACCGCTCTTTGAAATGTTGCTGGGGCATTACATAGCCCAAATGGAAGAACCCTATAGGCAAAGGTCCCCCAAGGGCTAGTAAAAGTGGTTTTGTCCTGATCCTGGGGTGCAATCTTTATCTGATTATATCCGCTAAATCCATCCAGAAAGGAAAAGAATTTCTTACCTGCCAAGTTATCTAATACCTGATCAATGAATGGTAAAGGGAAATGGTCTTTCTGGGTGGCCTTATTTAGGGCTCTATAGTCCACACATACTCGCCATTTCCCATTTCTTTTGGGTACAATTACTAGTGGAGAAACCCATTCACTATCAGATATGGGGTATATAAATCCTACATTCAACAACTTTTGAAGTTCTTCTTTTACTATTTCCCTTAAATTGGGATTCATTCGTTGTTGGGGTTGACAAACTGGGCGGGATCATTCTTTAACATAAATGCGGTGAGTGCATAGTTTAGGAGAAATCCCTTCATGTCTGTATAATCCCATGCGAATGCCTCCTTCTTTTCACGGAGTAGCTTCATGAACTATTGTTTTTGATCATATGTTAGATTAGGATTTATATTTAACGTTTTACCTGGCTCGATTTCTATTGTTATACTTTTGGAGGGGTTGCCAGCTAATGTCTGAGGTAGATTTTCAGATTCAAGGTTGTGCTGGGATTCAGATTTCAAGATTGTAGTGAAGTGATTGTGTATTTCTGGACTGACCGAAGAAGGTTCAGAAATAAAGTTGCTGATTAATTCATCTTCGGTTGAGTCTTTGAAAGTTAAAGCTTGTCCAACAGTTAAAATAGGTTGGGTTTCCTCATCCTCATAATCTAACCATACTGAATTGTCGTTATTAATCATGGGTGTGGCATGAGGATAAAGAGTAAGCTGTTTGGTTTCCTGCCCATTAGATATTGTCATTGATCTAGACCTACAGCTGATGAAAGCATCTGCTGTAGCCAGCCAAGGTCTTCCTAGAATCAGTGGATGACCCCCCAACTTTGTTTTAGTTTGTAACACCACAAAGTCAGCTGGGTAATTCCAAGATTCTACGGAAATTACCAGGTCTTCAATGACTCCTTCAGGTTTAATTGTAGAGCGATCAGCCAACTCTGGGATGGTTGGAGTTTCCCTAATTAAATGTTTCAACTGCAGTAATTGTGCTGTTTCGAGTGTCATAATGTTATTGCAGCCTAGATCTACTAGAACTTTAGAGACAAAGGTTTTACCAACCTGAAATGTTACTGTAGGGTGACCAGGGTCACCATATTTCACAAGGGGATCTTTTTCTGTCATCAAAGCAGTCAGTTCTCCCATCACATGAACTGTGAGGGGTTTCTTAGCTTTTCTTCCAGGCTTTTTAATATAGATATCCCTAACAGTTCTAGCATAAATAGGAACATCTCTTAGTGCTTGCAATAACAGAATTTTGACATATAAATTCTGCAGTTCTCCTAAAAGGTTAAAAGCAGGTGGCTCAAATGTTTTAGTAAGAGCCAGTCGTTTAGGAAAGGGTGGCTCTGTTGTTTGGGCAGTCTTGTTAGAAGATGATTCAACCGTTTCAGCATTGTTGTTAGATGACTTTTCCTTTCTAGTTTCCTCTTTTTCAGAGTTAGTAATGTCATCAATGATGGGTTCAACTATCCTCCAAGAATGTAAATGGATGTCATTACATTGCATAGGGGATATAGGTTGACTTTGAATATCAATTACCTGTAGAGCTTTATTATTGTTTGGGTTGGGGTTAGGTTGCACAGGCAGTTGGGGTCTGATTGACTGGTTATTCTGCGTAGCATTAGATGGTAAGGAAAGAGATTGTTGGTGTTGAGGAAATGGAATATGTTGGATTGTTCAGTTTGGGTTCCATTGACTGAAATAAGGTTGCTGAAGAGTCCAAGGATTCCACATAGTAGGGTTGGTAAAAGTAGGATTTGGTTGCTGCATAAGTGGAAATTGCATTGGATTAAAGGGTGGGTATTGCATTTGATTCATGGGTGGGTAATTTTTTTGAGAAGGAGAGTGATTATTCCAACGACTAAATGATGTGCTAGAACTCATACCTTGTCTTTGTGGCCATTGCCTCCTCTGTGTCATCAAGTACACTGCTTCTGCTTCTTCTTCAGTTGATTGCAGTGCTGCCTTTATTTCTAGCAAAGAAGGGCATTGCTGAGTCTCATGATCCTTTTCACAAATGGTACAAATTGGTACCTTATCCAATGGGAAATCCCTTAGTGGGTGCTTCCCTTTGCATTTGGAGCAAAAAATAGCCAGAGCAGCTTCTGCTTCTGCCTGTTTCTTTTTAACTTGCAGAGCATCAATTTGTGAAGCAAAAGAGCTTAACATTTCAGTTTTAAATTCTTCAAGCAAATTAACTATTTCAGCTTGTGTTGCTCCTCCACTTGCTGATTTCTGGACTCTTGAGTATGTACTGTCCCTGCTTTTAGATCTGCTTGCTGCTCCTCTGGAACACCTCATATAGAGGTTGATAATCTCATCAAATGGTTCTTTGGAAATATCCCCTTTTCCAAGCATATTTAGCATATCCAGGCAGTCATCTCGTACTCCTTTTAACAATACTATCTTCAGAATATCCTTACTCATAGTCGGATGATCTGATCACTGCAGATTATACTGCAGTCTCTCTACAAAGTCCTGCAGATTCTCGTCCTCTTTCTGGACCATTTTAAGCAATTCTCCCTTCCTTTCTCTTGTTCGACAGTAATCCTGATATTTAGTCAGAAAACTTTCTTTCATCTGATCCCATGTAGTGATTACCTGAGCCCCTAAGCTCATAAACCATCTTAACGCGTTCCCTTTCAGTGTTGATGGAAACGGTTTTAACTTCTGAGCAAGAGTTACATAATCATAACTCCTGCACAGTACATCAAATTCAAAGAGGAACTCATCAGGATCTTTAGAGGATAACCCATGAAAATTAGGCAATGTTGCAGGTGGAATATTCTTCATAAGGATTGCTCCTCTTGGGAGATCCCCAATAGGAAATTTCAGGGTGGAGAGTGAATTTTCCTCCCTTCCTTCTGCTCTGTTATCCTCCATTGTTCTTTTCCCTGAATCGCTTGCTCTGTCTTCAGTATCTTCTATTTCTTCAGGTTCTTCTATTTGTTCCTCAACATGCTCTGGTGTTTCCAGCTTCCTTTCAAGTCCTAGTACTTCCTCCGTCTGGTGATCTGTTTGGGAGGAATATTGGATCTGAGGCCTTCGGGAACTTGTTCTCTGGGATGTCTCGGCCTTTGAAATGATCTCGTCAATGAAATCTTTTCTTCCTCCTCCTTTGCCCTTACCGCCTGTGATGTTAGCCTTCTTGCGTCCTCTCATGCACCTGTTATTCTAAAGGAAAATCATTAATGCCTTTAAAATCTTTTAGTCGCCTTCCCCGGCAACGGCGCCAAAATGTTGGCTGCTCGAATTGTTTAGTGATTTTTGAGATATGTACGTAGGCCTTTTCCAGAGGAAGTGCATACATATGCACTATTATTCAGAACAATAGCGTATACATTCTGACATATGTTTGATCAGGGTTTGAGGTGACAACATTTTGTTTTGATGATGAACATTATATGGTATGGTATACATATGCGTGGTTGTGCATTGATTTGATCTGATATGGGTTGGTTTGATATAGTTGTATTGGTTGATTAAGCTTCAATGATTGATTTGATGATTTATTTGGTTCAATGATTGGGTGATTTGATTTAGTGATTTGTTTTAGAATTGTTACTTGGTATTGGGCTTAATGATGGAATTGGGTCTATTATGAAAATATGATGAAAGGTAGGCTACGGGTTTATTGGTTTGAGTAAGGTGGACCTAGTATGAAATTTATGAAACATGGTCCACAAAGGTGCCGAGGGTTGGATCCTTCAGTGAGGAAGTGGAAGCTTCCTTCCATTGGTAGCTGGTAAATTTGTTTAAGGGGTAAGAGCTCCCTTTTGGTAGGAGTTGGTAAATGAGATCAGGGGGTAGGAGCTCCCTTCTAGTAGGAGTAGGTAAATTAGATTAGGGGGTTGGAGCTCCCTTCCAGTGGGTGTTGGAGAATGAGAGAAGGTTGTAGCCTTCTATAGGTGGGTGCCCCATATTAGTATGAGTTTGTGTCAGTACAAGAGTGTAATATGTTTTCCCTTATAATAAAAGAAGAAGAAAAAAACGACAATGACAGTGGTTTCCTCCCACATTGGGTTTCCACCTAAAATCTAGGTATTCATGTGTGTTGATATGTTTCTTGTGTGTTGATGATCTATTTGTTCTTTACTTCTCATGGTTTTTACTTAATGACTAAATAATGAAGTAATGATGCACTGGTTAAGAATGCACAATTAATAAACTAAATCATAAATTAGTTATATGGATATACGATGTTTTATTCATCACAGTCACATACATACTTTGGTTTCGTCAATAATAGTAGCATATAGAATTCAAAATAAGAAATTGAAAAGTTGAAGTGAGTTTAAAATACTGATTCACCCCCCTCGCCCTTGTTCTCATTATTTTTCCCAACAATTGGTATCAGAGTAGATCACTTTAGTTGAAGCTTAACTTCTTGGAGTAGATCAGAGAGGACGGGAAAGAAGAAGGTAGTTCAAAGGAAGGATTCAAAAAAATTGTGCTAATATATCAAATGAAGTGACTGTTATAGATATCAGAAAATATTCAACTTTGGGAGTACCCCACTTTCTATTGATAAAGAATGAAGAAGAAAGTAATAAAGAATTATCAATTGTGAGATTCCGTGCTAATTGTGGTCCATTTCCTTATCTATGTAATAATGGTGATAGTGAAGATGACAGTGAATCAACTGAAATTTCTCTCATGGGTACAAGTGAAAGTTAGCATTTTAAAGAGAAAATAATTTTAAAAATGATGGCCCTAGAAGCAAAAGAACAAGGCAAGTTAGAAACACTAAAGAATAAAGGTATGCCTATGCTAAGTAATGATAATTATTAGGAATGGAAAGAAAAGATGAATTCTAATTTAATGAACCTTGGTTATGATGTTTGGTATTTAGTGTGCAATGGTTTTACTAAAACTCCCCCTTCAGGCGAAGAAGTGTAAAAGAAAAATAATGCATTAAGTGAAACCATTAATAGCATGCCTGGTTCAACATTAAAAAGGGTCATGCATTACACAACTAAAAATGAAGTATGGGATAAGATACAGGCGATCCATGAAGGACAAATAAAGGAATATTTTTCATTAGATGAACCAATAGGTAATCTTTTTTCTAAAGAAAATAATGATGTATCAAGAGATGAGTATGTTATATCAAATGGAGTCACTGATCTAGAAGAGGATAGGTTAGATGAAGTTCTTAATCTTATAAGAAAACTTGATTTTTCCTTGAAAAATATTAACAATCTTAAGGATAAGTTGTAGGCATATAACAAAGATCATGTTAAATCGGTAAATGTTGCAATAGTATCTAATCAATATTGAGAAGGACTTCAAGTTGACATCATCTCTCTAAAATATGTCCTTGAAAAGCCAATAAAGTGAAATCAAGAGATACTCAAAGTATTTGAAGAATAAGAGAATGGGTTGAATAAATATATCATCGAATTACAGGAGAAACTGGAAGAAGGAAGAAAGGTTGAAGAAGGAATGAGGAAGAAATATCTAGAAGAGCAATACCAAAGAATGGAGGTTGAGGTAAACATTCTAAAAGGTAAATTAGAAGAAAATAATAAACACTTGAGATTTCAAGATAATACTAATATTTTGGATAACATTCTTAGTAGTCAAACGTATCCTTCCATTAAAGTTGGTCTTGGTTTTCATGAAAATGTAAAAGGAGAATCTAGTTCACATGCTTGTGCAAGAATTTAAAGGATAACAATACAAAATCTGAAAATCCTATTAAAGAGATAAGAATTCAATTGGATCAAAATCCAAGAAAGGTGAATTTTCAAAATAAATCATTTTCTCCCAATAATTGAAACTTTAATCAATTCTCTCCTTAAATTAATAATGTTGAATGCTTTATATGTCATAATTATGGACATGTTGTAGCCAATTGCAGAAGTAGGTTGCGTCAATCTCAAGCATGTAGTCATTTCACAAGGATGTCATCGGCTCTCAGGAACTTGGGTTTTTTTAAGGGATATTGTTTTACTTGCAACATATTTGGTCACAAAGCTATTGATTGAAATAGAAGGAATATGAAATAGAAATATTATGATTCCTCTGCACCATTTTATGGTCATATAAGATGTCATGCATGTAACATGTTTGGGCATGTAGAAAGAGAATGCAAGAACAAATCAATGAACCTCCACAAATAACATGACAAGAAACCATATAATAATATTGTTACCAAAATACCTAAGAAATATGGATCCACCAAAACTTCTCATAATAAGTAGAAAGAAGAAGAACATATAAGGTCTGGTCTTTCTCTTTTCTCATTTGAGGATCAAGATGAATTGTACATAAACAATAGATACTCTCATCACATGACTAGAGATAATAAGAAGCTTGAGTCTCTCAAGAAAAACAAATATGGTAAGGTTATTCTTGGAAATAGTGCTCCAACGAATCTTTTGGGAAAAGGTAGAGCCAAAATTAATAAGTATAGAAGAGCAGCTGATACATTATTAGTTCAAGGGATAAAACAAAATATTCTAAGTGTAGGCCAAATGGAAGATAGAGGAAATATAATTGCATTTACATCAACCAAATGCAAGGTTATAGATGAAGAAACTAGAAAGTTCATAGCAAGGGGATATAGAAATCCAGACAAATTATATGTTCTTATAGAGAATGATTTAAGCATAAATGAGAGGGTTGATTCCTCTTCTTCATATTCAGAATAAAAGAATATGGTCTCTACTACAATACATAGTTCTTAAAAGAATACTTCTAACAGTGACTACAAAAGTAATGTGAATGGAGAATAGGTGATGATTAGTAGGTCCACAGGATCAATGAGGCATGTTCTCTGGGGGAGCTATGCATGAGTATCTTGGTGATGGTTCTCTATTTTAGTTTGATATTCTTTTTGTTTTTTTGGTATTACTAACATTACATCTAATGTAGTAACAGTAAATAGTAACATACAATACAAGCTTAGGGGGAGTTGTGGTTATGAAATTTCAACATTTCACTTTATTCGCATGGATTACATAAAGGACAATCACAGATATACACGAGTTTTAATCTATACAACCGTGTATGTTTCTATGAGATGAAGAAATGGTGGGGTAGACTCACAAAGAGTCTCTGATATGCTTCAATCAGTTACTATTTGACTTTCTGGTTCTTACATTGATTGATTATAGTATGATCATGATGCTAAAATGTTACTTATAAATGATATTGGTTTATGATGGTTCATGAGTTACTACAAAGTGTCATTACTGCTTTGGTTCTTCGATGAATTTGCTGATTAATGAAGTGGAGATAATCAAATTTGACAATGAATAGTTGGCATAGGTTTAGGGGGAGCATCTGTTATGCTTCTAATTGGTTCATTGTTGGAATTATGGTCTCTTGAACACTCATTGTTTCATAATGATGTTTAGGAGGTTGTTGGAATTAATAAGGAGATATATGCTACTTGGTTTAAAAAATGTCGATGATATGCATGGATTGCATGGAAGATATTTATTGCACTTAGTGAAGCTGTTGATATTGATTGATGATGATAAATTGATATGTTGTTTTCATTAGGTTATAATTGATGCATGGGTTGCATATGGTGAAGTTATGGATGATGCTTATATGTTGCTTGAAGATATGCATATGACATTGATCAATGGTGCTACTAATAAGACTTGTGATGAAAAAATATTCTCTTTATTTGCACACATGGTGATGATGCATGTATATGTTATCTAGATGATACATATGATATGTTGGTTGAGGATTGTGGCTCTTCGTATGTGGATCATGTTGACCTTGATGATATAAGGTCAAGGGAATGAGTTGCTGATAAGAATATAATGCACTATCTTATGCTTCTTGAAGGCATTGGTCATATGTTGACGTTGTTAAAGATTGATGCTACATTGCCCTATCTTACTTCATGATGATGATGAATATGTTCATGTTGCAGGCACCTATATGGTGTATGTTGATGACTATCATGGTCTTGCTACCTCATGAGCGAGGTTCTTGTATTTGGTTATAAATATCATATTTGTTTGTTGATATAAAGTTCATGTAAAGACCCATGTTGAAAATCATTATAAAATCTAGTCAAGTATGGACTACTGGGGTCAAGTCATTCATGTATGCCATCTCATTATGTTGGGAATTTGATGTAATGGATAGTCAAATATTGGGAAAAATACTAGTGGGGCATGAATCAGTATTTTAAAAAATCACAATAATGATTTTGTTTTCATAAATATATATATGAATTTACTGAACCCAACTCATGTATGTACGAGACTATTATAAAAGAAACTAGCGTACGCTTAGCAAACTTGTAAAACAACTAATTATTTATCTGTTAGACTTAAACTAGAATGTAAGAGATTCATCAAGAATTTGATAAGAAGTAAGCAGGTGTAGTAAGAGAAGAATAAAGTATCACACATAAGAAAACACATGAACACCGAGATTTAAGTTGGAAACCTAATGTGGGAAAAAACCACCTGCTACTATCGTCTCTGACTTCTTTTTAATATAAAAAATATTTTGAAAATCTTTTATCAGTGCAAAATGATACCAGTATGTAGGCACCCACATGTAGAAGGCTACAACCTTTACTCATTCTCCAACTCCTACTGGAAGGGAGATGCAACCCCCTGGTGCTTGTACTGACGTAAACTTGTACCAATGCGTAGGCACCAACGTGAAGAAGGCTAAAACCTTCACTTGTTCTCCAGAAACTACTGGAAGGGATCTCCAACCCCTTAATCTAATTTACTGACACCACTGGAAAGAATCTCCAACTCTGGGGACCATGTTTCATAAATTTTCATATTGGATCCACCTGCTACAACACATCATATCTTGTAGGCCACTTTTCATCAAATTTTCAAACTGGACCCACTACCAACACTTAAGCTCAATATCAATAATTCTATTGTAACTCATCCCTATAACACAATCATCAATCTCTGACACAAATAAATCAACCAATCTCTGAAACCCCAAAAAATGAAACTTAATAAAAAAATCAACCAATACTAGAACAATCAGATCACTGTAACCAAAATATCAAACATCATAATGGACATCAAAAAAACCATATTCTGTTACTATAGATCCCGATCAACCATTTGTAAAAATGTGTACGCTACTTTTCTGCAGAAAACCCACGTGTGTACGTGACTTTTATGAAGCATACCAGCGTATAAATCTTAAACTTCTGAAGACTGAAAACTGGATCACTGTCATTTTGAAAAAGAATACTAAATCATACTCATATCTAATGAAACACTCCGAACCAATCACAAAACTATCTTTAATCTTCAATCAAAATCAACAAATAATCTTAACATTCTTCAATCAATCAACATGCAACCAAATTCAACTTCATCATGCAATCAATTCTACTTCAAACATTATCACTCAATCTAGATCAACATGAGAAAATAATTGATAGATAACAGAGATACAACAACATTGATTAGTCATTTATGAATAGATACCTTTCCTGCATATAGGCAACTTTGGAGAGATGAACTCGCATGTATACAAGACTTAACCGAGACCAACCTGCATATAGATTTGTAAATTTTGACCTAAAATTGTGCAACTCTTCAGAACTTCAGAAATACCCAGATCATAATATTTAGAGATAAAAACATGTATCAATACTTATATCTAGTTAATACATGGGAAAATCATACAATGGAAAGTCATTTCAGGTCTCGTGATCCTGATCCATCATTGTATTCATCGGTGCATAATTATTTCAGAACTATTGGATTTTATCCATCATTAAAATCTCAGGTGCATACATAGTTTAGATCAAGCAAAGCATCAAAATCCCATAACATGCATATTTTCTTTATATCTAACTATTCATAAGATTTCCATGACTTTCACACCTTGCACACTTTGATCTTCACCACCTTATATATTTTAGCATTTTTCAATACCATAGGTCAAAACCATACTCTAGCCAATGGTTTTCTTAGACAGGATCAAAACAATCGTTTTTGTGCTCATTACTATGGGCCAATACCATGGTAAAGACCCCTGGTATTTAGAATCCCATGGTGAAAAAACCATACATGACTTTTCTTCTTTAAACTCATGTGTACTCAACTTGGCCTTGACGAACCCGCATATAGATCTTCAAATATTCACCTATATCAAAATTCTAATTCTGATCTATAAACCTTTGTCCCATCATTCTATTATTCTATTCTATCACTTTGTCACCTTTGAACTGAGCTGTGGAGTTATCTATTTACCATATACTTGTTCTGTTATAAGTGAGTTGTCATCAAGGACAACACATGCATCATAATTCCAACATTCTCCCCCTTTGGACTTGATGGAAATCATGTTGGCATTGATCACCTCAACATGTAAAAACCTGTTAGATACATCAAATAACCATTATTCAAATACCAATATACTCTCCCCCTTTTACATAAGTGAAAAGTGCAGACCAAATCTCTCTCTTTGGATCTAATTTGCACTATACTATCCATTCTCCCCCTGAGCACATGCTGAATCTTCAGAAAGATTTTCAAATGAAGAACATGACTCGATAACTTAACTGAGTATGACATTCCTATCACCAAGGACTCATACTTACATCAATCACTGAACCAAGTGGTGATGCATATTTGACTCAACCACACAACCAAGTGGGATTACATATTTGACATGTCCTCAAAATTCCATACATGATTGAATATGAAAATTATTACATCATAGGTTTCCACATGAACTTTACATCGAATGACATATATGACATTAATAACTAAGAGAAAAGACCTAAACAAGACCATGATAGTTATTAGCAACTATCATACACCATATATGATCTGCACCATAAGCATCTTTCTACAGCATCAAGAACAACAACCTGTATGTTTCCATCATCAATTTGCAAGATAAGACAATGTAGATTTAATGTCATCAACTTGTGACTAAGTATGTTGCATATATATTTTCCTTAGTAGAAAAATCCTTCATAAAAAACATAGCCTTTCATGAATCAACTAAGCATATGCCATATCTCCAAGCAGTAACGCCTATATCTTAACAAAACCATTCACATCATATCATATACACGTGAAATCACAATAGTCATTATCCATGACCACAACATCATCATTAAATCATCGTAGCAAGAACTGCATGTTATTTCCACAACAACCCTCAATATATCAACCATGTATCATCACAAGGGAGTTTTCTTACATCCCACATCTAATAAGAATCAACCATGATAATCAACATATGTGAGAACCAAGCTTATCATCATCATTATGTGACTAAGTAAGCCATGTATTCATGAAACTTGAAATAACACCATTCTCTTGGCCAATTTTCTTCATAAAATAAGATCTTTTATACCAAAATCATTTACCAATATGCAACTTAAGTAATCATCCATGTGATCCTTATCTGTAATGTATCCATCATAGAGATAGCAATATGTATCTAGCTTCTCAAAATAAAACCATGAGCTCACAATAATTTGTTAAACTTTCTTGGTACCATCAAAAGAAACAATCCTCAAACAATATACCATGTGAGAGCAAAGAACTATAGGAATCCTCTTCCATAACTGCACCATATGAAATTTATGCATCCTTGAAGGCATGATGACAATAGCATAAAATTAATGAGTGGAACTTATCATTATCAAATTGTGTACTCAAGATTTGTTTTTCTCCTTGAACTTATGAACATCATCATAACATATGTACTATATGCATCATCAAAAGAATCATCCACAAATCTAATAGTAGTATCAAAACAACTATGTGGCTCAAGAAACATATAAGTATCATTTGTGATTTCATCATAGGGAACACATGACCACAACAAAACACTTCAACAACATAAGCATCATCACCCTTGATAAGCATCATTAGGTACCAAGGACTTCTAAAGCAAATATAATGCCAACAATGCACTATTAGAAGCATAGCAAATGCTCCCCTTGAACCTGTGCCAACTATTCACTGTTAGATCTTATGATTTCATATAATAGAAGAATCATCAAGGCATCATCATCAACTAGTTATACATCAAGTCATCAACAATTTATGAGGGCTAAAAGCACTTCTAAATAGCATCAACAGATTGTAGTCATCAACCATCAAAACAGAAAAGACAATTGATGATTGATTGTACCATATCAGACCTTTTTCCCGAGTCTATCCTGTTGTTTCTTCATCAAATAAAAGTATGCACGACTGTGCAGTTTAGAACTCACGTATACACACAATTTGTCTTCATAAGATCTACATATGGAAAGTGGAATACTACAATTTCACACTTTCAGCTTCCCCCGAGTCTGTTCTGATTGTACCTTGTCCTAGAACTTTTGTTGCAACATGTATTCCAAGAATAACATTACCATGATGGTTCTTCATGAGAGACTCAATTTTACTCTTATCTCTAGTCATGTGATGAGAACATCCACTATCTATGTACCATTCATCTTCGTCTTCAAATGAGCAGAGAGCAAGACCACACCTTATATGTTCTTCCTTTTGTTTCTTATTGGTTGATCCATCTTTTTCAGATTTTCTGATATCAATGTTCTTATTTGGTTGCTTACCATATTGTCTATGACGATCCATAGACTTGTTCCTGTATTTTTTTTTTACATGCCCAAACTTGTTACAAGCATAACATCTTATATGTTTCATATTCCTTCTATTGCAATCAATGGCTTTGTGACTAAACACATTGCAATAAAAACAATATCCCTTAAAGTACCTGGAAGCTGATGATCTTTTTGTGAGATGGTTATTAGCTTGAAACATTATACTTCTGCAACTAGCTGCAGCATGTCCAAAATTATGACATGTAGAATATTCAACATTATTGATCAGAGGAAAAAATCGATTAACAATTCTATAGTTAGGAGTAAATGATTTCCTTTGAAGACTTTCTTTCCTTGGTTGTTCATGGGGTCGACTTCTTATCTCCTTGTTGACCATTTCAGATTTTGAATTAGAATTCCTTTCCTTAGCTTGTGAGATAGATTCACCTTTAACAATTTTATGAAAACCAAGATCAGATTTGATGGCAGGATACCTTTGAATACTAAGAATATTATCAAAAATTTTAATACTATCTTGAAATCGCAAAAGTTTATCATTTTATTCTAATTTACCTTTTAGGATATCTACCTCAACTTGATAATTCTTTTTCTTTTCTAGATATTGCTTCTTCATGATTTCTACAACCTTTCTTCCTCCCTCCACTTGTTGTTTTAATTTGAGAATCTCATTTTCTTGTTTTTCAAATGCTTGAAGTAGTTCTTCATTCTTATTATTTGATTTTTCAAGACCTTTTAGAGAGACGACCTTAGCTTCAAGACCTTTACAATAATTGGTTCTTTTTTTAAGTTCCTTCACTGTTGTATGCTTTTCATTCACTTGATTTCTTAATGATGTTACTTCATCCTGCAACCTTTGACATTGATCTTCCTTTTCCTTGTACTCCCTTTTTGTTTCCTTCCTCCAACTGAGTTTTTAACCTGGTAACCTCTTTTTTGTAAGTACATTCCCTTTTATCAAATAGATCTTGTTGATCTCTAATATCATCTGTGAAGCTTTTAACTTCTTCTTCTATGGTCATTAGTTTTCTTTCACTTTTACCCATGAGAGAAAATTTAGTTGTTTCATTGTCATATTCATTATCTTCAATATTGCATGAACAGGGAACGGTAACACTAGAGGGACAAAAATCAGTACTTGATAATTGTTTTGCTTGATCATCTTCATTCTGAGGTTATTATGAATCTGAACATTTGCTTCCATCTAATAGACAACCGTCTCTATCTCTGTTAGTGTCTCTTTGAGATGTCTTCTTCTTTTGAGGTGATTTCTTCTTTTGCTTCTTTCCCATTGCCTTGATGGATCTCCTTCAAGTGATCAAACTTCTGCCAAAGGACTTGCTTTGATTCCAATTGTTGGGAAAAATACTGAGAGGTTGGGAGGAGAGGGGGAGGGTGAATCAATATATATATATTTTTTTTCATTTTTTCCGGTGACTTTACTGAATCCAACTCGCATATGTATGCGACTATTGTAAAAGAAACTAGTGTATGCTTCGTAAACTTATAAAATAGCTAATTCTTTATATGTTGGAATTAAACCAGAATTTAAGAGATTTATCAGGCATTTCATAAGAAGTAAGCAAGTGCAGTAAGAGAAGAATAAAGTATCACACATAAGAAAGACATGTGAACACCAGGATTTAAGGTGGAAACCCAATGCATGAAAAACCCACCTGTTGTTGTCATCTCTGACCTCTTTTTAACATAAAAAATATTTTTACAATCCTGTACTGGTGCAGAATCATACTAGTTCGTAGCCACCCACTTGTAGAAGGCTACAACTTTTGCTCATTCTCCAACTCCTACTAGAAGGGAGCTCTAATCCCCCAGCTCTTGTACTGGTGTAAAATTATACCAATGCACAGGCACGAACATGCAAAAGGTTACAAACTTCACTCGTTCTCTAGTTGCTACTAGAAGGGAGTTCCAACCCCTTGATCTAATTTACCAACTACCACTGGAAAGAAGATTCAACTCACTCAACTCCAGGGATCACGTTTCATAAATTTTCATACTAGATCCACCTGCTACAACACATCATAACTTGTAGGCACTTTTCATCAAATTTTCAGATTAGACCCACTACTGATGCTTAAGCTCATTACACATAATCAAACTGTAACTCGTCACTGTAACACAATCATCAACCTATGACACAAATGAATCAACCAATCACTGAAACCCAAACAACTAAAACTTAATAAAAAATTCAACCAATCAACTAGAATAGTTAGATCACTGTAACTATAATATCAAACATCGCACTACACATCATAGAAACCATATTATGTTACTGCAGATCCTGATCAACCATCTGTCAAAATGTATATTCTACTTTTCTGCATCAAACCCACTTGTGTAAGTGACTTTTATGAAGCATACCAACATACAAATCTTAAACTTTTGAAGATTGAAAACTGGACCACTTCCATTCTAAAAAGGAACACTAAATCATACTCAGATCTACTACAACACTCTGAACCAATCACATAACTGTCTCTGATATTCAATCACAATTGGAAAGTAATCTTAACATTCTTCAATCAATAAATATGCAACCAAATTCAACTTCGTCATTCAATCAGTTCTACTTCAGACATTATCACTGAACCCAGATCAACATGAGGACATCATTGATAGATAGCAGAGATACAACAACACTGATCAGGTTGATCACTCATTTATGAACATACACCTTTCCTTTATATACACAAATTTGAAGAGATGAACCAGCATGTATACACGACTTCATTGAGGCCAACCTGCGTATAAATCTGCAAATTTTGACCTGAAATTACACAACCCTTAGAACTTCAGAAAGACACAGATCATAATATTCAGAGATAAAAACATGCATCGATATTTAGATCGAGTCAATCCATGAGGAGATCGTGCAATGGAAATCCATTTCCGGTCTCATGATCTTGATCCATCATTGTATTCGTCAATGCATAATTATTTCAAATCTATTGGATCTTATACATCATCAAACTCTCACATGCATACTTAGTTTAGATCAAGAAAAACATCAAAATGCCATAACATGAATATTTTCTTTAGGTCTAACTAGTCATAAGATTTCCATTACTTTCACACCTTGCACTCTTTACCTTCACCACCTTATATAGTTTATAATTTTTGAATACCACAGGTCAAAACCATACTCTAACCAATGGTTTTCTTAGATGGGATCAAACAACCGTTTTTGCGCTAATTACCATGGGCCAATACCACGGTAAAGACCCATGGTATTTAGAATATCATGGTGCAGAAACCATACATGAATTTTCTTCTTTAAACTCGCGTGTATACGTGACTTGGCCTTGACCAACCCAGGTATAGATATTAAAATATTCACTTGTATCAAACTTTTGATTCTGATTTGTAAACCTTTGTCCCATCATTCTGTTATTTTGTTCCATCACTCTGCCACCTCTAAGCTAACCTGTGGAGTCATCTAGTTACCATATACTGGTTCTGTTATAAGTGAGTTTCCATCAGGGACAGCACATGTATCATAATGCCAACATCAAATATGTAACCCCAATATGTCGGGTGATTGATGTAAGAATGAGTCATGATGATAGGAAAAGGTCATATTTGGCTGATTTGTAGAGTCATGTACTTCATTGAATATCTTATAGAAGATTCAACATATTCTCATGGGGAGCATGGTCAGTACAATTTACATATTCAATAGATCATACCTACGGTGATCCTCTCTACAAAAGGGAGAGAGAAGTCTTCATTCAACATTGGTCAACCATTTTCCCTTGATGTCAAAGGGGGAGAGAATATTGGTGTTTGGAGATTTGTCTTGGGAGAGAAGCTTGGTGTGTTTACATATGCATTTACAAATATTTGCAAGAGGTGGCAATCAAACACCAAAGTGGTTTCCATCAAGTCTAAAGGGGGAGATTCTTGGCATTATGGATAATGTGTTGTCCTTTATGGAAAAATAATTGACAAATATGTCCACATTACGATAACAGGATGATTATGTATGTTGTTACATATGTGACAAAGATGATGGAAAGTTCAAAGATAAAGGTATGCTAAAAGAGAAATTTGGGAAAGTATAAGCGATTCCTGTGAAGCAAGGTCACATAGATACATAGGTATGGTAAAGAGAAGTCACGTACATAATGTGCACCATGGTATTATGAATACTAGGGGTATTTACCATGGTATTAGCCCATAGTATTTGGAGTGACAAATGATATTTGATCCCATCAAATAATACTTACAACATAACCAAGGTATTTACCTAAGGCATTGGCTAAGGAAAATACTATATAAAGATATGGAGATCAAGGCGCTAAGTGTGCATGTATAAATATTCAGTTGTCTATGAATAATTTGTAACAAGTGTGTACCAAGGAGCATGGAGGAGGATCAGTTCTAATAGATATAAAGGTATAGTAAAGAGTAATGAATATGCTTGCTTGATCTTTTATGATTATGGCTAACAATGATAGATCTATGGTAATAATTATGCTTTGACATGAATGTGTGACAATAAATCCTGCAAAGTATGTGTTGTGCTCATAACTAAGTCATGATTTAGTAATTTCATATATGTACACTGGTTTGTTTTGGTATAGTAACGTACATACGCGGATCTGCCTCTGGGTAGCTGCGTGTATATTCTGTGAAGTGATTTCAGTATATTCAAAATATGTACGGAGGCGTTAAGAATGATAAATGTGTATGTATGTGAATATGATTTGTAGAAGTTGTATATATATGATAGGGTTTTTACAATATGGGTTGTTGTTGATATTTGATCCGTTATGTTATATTTATTTTTGTTTGTCGATGATGTTTCTCCCATGATAATTCATGTTTGATAGTATTGGTTGGGTTGAATTGGTTATGGAATGGGATTTTGATTAGTGATGATGCTATGTATTTGGTTTAGTGATCTTTGATGGTTTCAGTACATGATTCAATGTTACAATGATTCAGATTCAGTTGTCAGTGATTTTTGAGATCTGTACGTAGGTCTTCTTTAGGGGAAGTGCGTAAATATGCGCATAGGATTTAGAGCAATGATGTCTACATTCTGAAATATGTTTGATCAAAGGTTTGCAGTGAGAACATTTGGTTTATGTGATGAACAATATATGGTATGGTATACCTATGAGTGTTTGTGCATTGATTTGATCTGATATGGATTGGTTTGATCTAGTTGCATTAGTTGATTAAGCTTCAGTGATTGATTTGATGATTCAGTTGGTTCAATGATTGGGTGATTCGATCCAGTGATTTGTTTCAGAATTGTTACTTGGTATTGGGACTAATGATGGAAGTGGGTCCTTTTTGAAAAATATGATGAAAGGTGGCCTATAGGTTTGATCATTTGAGTTAGGTGGATCCAGTATGAAATATTATGAAACATGGTCCACAATGGTGATGAGGGTGAGAGCCTTCAATGAGGAAGTCACAACTTACTTCCAGTGTGTTGAAGCCCCGAAAATCAGGTCGACAACAAGGGGGATACCCACCCGGTCTGGACCTTGAATGGCAGCTCCTTATCCGTTTGGTATAGCGGGTCTGACTGGCGATGACGGGACCAGTTTCCCGATCTTGGGTGTGTGTGTGTGTATAGAGTTGAACTATGCTGATATAAGAGCATTTTAAAGCTAATCTAATTTAGGTTCTTTAAACTAACTCTATGCTATTGTAATCTAGTGAGAAACAACATATCAAATCTATCTAACCCTGGATTGTATATCTTTCATTATGCGATCTAGAAAGATTTCAAATAATAATTGGTAATAAAGATCATTCAACCATTATAAGAATAGAAATCATTGAAGATAAACCACTTTGCATAAGAAGTTAGGCAAAACAGTTTTGAAAAACATATCGCATAATAAGCCATTCATATGTCACACATAAACAATATGACTCCACCGTACAAAAGTGCCAAATGATAACCCATACATTCATGCAGTAACATATAAACAACTGAAACTGTAAATCACTTAAAGAATATAAGCAAACATTGCCAAGAGATAAAAGTACCATTTATGACTAGTTCTACCCATAAGCTTCAAGAAAAAACGATCTATCTCTACTTGTTCTAAAATCTACCAAGAGTACAAAAGTGCAACATCAATAGCAGATATCAAAATGCAAGTAAAAATAAATCTCGATCCATCCATTCATCAAAACCTCCTCTGAGGGTGCAGAAGTGCATGTTCTGAGGATAAGTTTTTGACAAATATCTGGACCCTTCTCTAAATGCATGAGAAGGGTTAAAATACTACTTCCTAATTCTAATAATAGTGTTTTTACAAAATTTTAGGATACGGTTCTCAAATGACCGTCCTTTTTCTAATCTAAATAGAAAGAAACAACAAACTACTAAAAATAAGCTACTTCTGAATTTGGTCCTTAAAACTGCAAGTGTTCATCATGGATTTGAGAAGAGTCAGTTGGCCGACTTTTGTACTGAGCTGGGCCGCGAAAACAGAATCTATGAGAGCTGGAACTACTTTCTCGGCTGAGTTTATGATGCATTTCACAGTCATCCATTGACTTTGTGGCTTGACTAAGTATGCCCAGTAACACTCCCAATTCAACTTGTTCAATGCCTGGATCGCTTTTCCCTTTTCCTGCGCCTTCTGCTTCCATTTGCCTCCATTCATGACTTGTTTGGTAGGTATCCCGGGGTGGTTTCTATGATTAAGTTGGCTGTGTAATTTTTCATTTACACAGTCTATAAGAATGCTCGCCTGTGTCGCCGCTGTCTCTGCCGCCTGTTCTGCCTGTCTGATTTGATCGTCCCATTTGTTAAAGAGCAATTCTTTATGACTTTCGTTTATTCTGGGTGCATTTACTCTCTTCCCTTCCTCTCCATCCTGCCAAGCTAGATACTCCATCACTCGTCTGTCAACCTGGTCGTAGTCTCTTTGCAAGTCCGTCACTTGATTGGTGAGTTTGTCGCTCAGCTCGCAATAGTGACTCCACTGCGATATTTTATGTCCCAACTCTTCCCGTTGCTGCAGAAGTTGCTCATCTAAGCCAGTAGACTCTGAAACAAATTCGGCAAGCTTGGGCTCGTCCTTGTGTATTTCTTGTAAAGCTTGCAACTGCTTTCCTTTTTCGTCTAGGCTTCTTTGATAGCTTATCTGCATTTGTTGAAAGTCTTCTTGTAGTTTCTCGAGTTGTTTGGACGCTTCAATACTAGCATTGGCTTGTTGTAGCTGTTGTTGTAGTAGCTGTATTTGGTTTTCTTGTTCCCTCAACAGTTGCTAGACTTCCGACACCTTGTCTATAGTCGCAGAAGCGTACGCTCCTGCGATCTGAGACAACTTCGTGAGATTTTCTATCGGGTTGTTGTTAGGGTCTTTCCATAAGACATCTAAATGTTCAGCATCCTGTGACAGCGTATTCTCCAGCTTTCTCTTCTTTCTTTGTCTCCTCACCACTACTTTATGTTGGGGACTATAGAATACATCCAGTGGGGGAATTTCCTCTACATTAAGTAGAAGCTTAGAAGGCGGAGCGATATGACTGTGCTCTGTTTCTGAGACACTACCGACCATGGTTGAAACCATTTCCTGTGTTACCTGTGCATCGCTCATAGGTGTTCTTTGGACTTTCCCTTCAAGACTGATTAGCTCGTTGAAGTTTTCCCATTCTTTGTCGAGCTCTATTGTGACGAGTGGCGATTTAATGATGGGAGGAGGGACATCTCTTGTTTGGGAGGCGATAACTTGTTGTTGCGACATTGCACTCGACTGAGCTGTATCTTTTGCTGTTTCTTCACTTTTTCCTTGGTCGCTTGTAGACTTTTTAGAACGTTCAGGCGTTCCTTGGGTAGCGTCAGATTTGGATTTGGAGGTACTGGAGTTTCCACTGAGGCTGACACTGGGAGTAGGTTCTCTGGCGAGCAGTCACAGCTTTTCTAGAGGAACACTGGCTAGCCTTCTTTCTCTGAATAAAAAAAATATTTGGAGGTCATCTGAGGCTCAGGAAGATTATACATAAGCTTTAACTCTTGTGCGGCGAACGATCCTATGAGCTCATGTCTCTGAACTTTGAATTGTCTACCTTGTAACTCTGCATTGTCAAGTATCCACCTGATCATATCTGTATATGGCAAAATCTTGGGTCTAGCTGCTATTCAGTGAAGAAACGAACATGCCAGCTCCTCTAAGGATGCCTTGGAAGAGTTTTGTGATCCCGCAACGCTATCAACCTTCATTACTTTAGGATTATCCTCCTCCAGCAGCCTATACATGCCTTCCCAGGTCGAAATTCCTGCGTCCCTGTTGCATGCAGTGTCTATGTACAAGGGCGCCATCTCCTTTGTCTTTTCCTTCGTCTTGGAGCCTTGGGCTTTATGTTTCTTTCCCAGTTGCTCCTGCGTTCAGCTTTTGAATCTTCTTATCTCTTAGTTCCTGCAGATCACGAGCGAAGTGGAAATGACTGATTGAGAAAGGTGATTGGAGAGTTTTAAATGCAACAGATATACCAAATATGCCACCTTACATGAAATAATTCTTTAGAAAAGCACGCGTCTTCATTTCATTAAATAACTAACAACTAATCCATTTACTATCATTAAAAGCGCATGATTTGGGGTCAGATTATGGTAAGTGGCTTTTCTTTGAATGGAGTGCTCGAAGGATTCGCGATTAAATGATTCATGATTTGCTTACATTACATTGAAGATCGTGCCATCGCAATTTGCGCTAATCGCAAATCGCCAGATCACAGATTGCGCCATCGTGGTGATCACAACATCACAGGTCGCAACATCACGGGTCGCAGAAGTTTGATGTTTGTTAAGTATTGCCATTTTATTTCTGCGATATGCGATCTTGCGATCGGTGTTATCGCAGGTGGGAAGATCTTGAGGTTTTTCCTTATGACCATTACTTTACTGCGATGTGACATTAGGCTTAGCATGGGGGCCTTGCGCATACCAGTATTTATGAGGGAATGAGGACATTTCCTATCTTTTTATAATGCAAATTTTTAAAGACATTTACCTTATCGTAGACTTAGGTTAAAAATATTCGAAAGACCTCTTTAAGCTTACGATGGTAAGCTTATTTTGAAGAAAGGAAAACTTGATTTTTGTCAAAATTAAACTAAGGGTCCCCATTCATTTAGTATTTTGGACAAACACTCAAATGAAAGGGGAGGTTGTTGCTAGCCACAACAATTGGCGATTCACTTGGGAGAACCAGTTATCTTTGACCTTCTTTTGACGTTTTTCAAACTTCTAAAAGTAATAAAAAAAAATTTCTCAGAAAACTTAAACTTTATTATAGAAAGATAAAAATATTATACTTCAAACTATCAATGATATTTCATTTCAACTCCTTTCTATTTACTTGTATCCTTAGCTTGTTCTTGCGTTTACACCAGCCCTTTCTTGGTCTTAAATAAAAATTAAAATAAAGTCTTCCCTGTATAGCAGTCCTTTTCAAATATGCTTCTTTGTCGCAGGTAGAGCCTCTGCTGCCCGCGGGCATCCATAGCCTCGACAGGGTTACCTATTAACCAGTAATGATCCTTTATCCTGCCTAAGTGTTTACAACTATTCAGAGAAAAACCCATTTTGACACTTTTTCTTTTTTTATTCTCTAAAGAACAATGTCTTGGTTTGGTGGCCAAATTATGACACAGCCACTCACTTGATTTATACTTTTGGTGAACAAGTTGGCTCGTGATGAGACCCCTTGTCTTTTGATTGCAACAATATTGAGTCGTTGCCCTGTTTTGGTGGACAGTTTTGGAAAACTCAGCAATATATAATATATGTGATAATGATAAGTCGGCTCGTGATGAGACCTCTTATTCTTTGAGATATAGTGTTTTCATTGGATTGTTTCCCTGAATGCTGCGATTTCCTTTAGCAGGGAGGAAGTCAATTTTCTTTCCTTAAGAAATTTCCAGACGACAATAATAAATCTTCTTTCGTAATCGTTGTTTCTACAGGGACTCCTCATCTTGTCATTGATGCCTTTCATTGTACTGACGTAAAAAAATTGCTTTGCTAAGATTACTTTCTTCAATTTTTGGAGTTGAAACTAATATCATATCTGGATTAAAGTTCTATTGATAATAAAGATCAAGTTTCAAAGAAAAATATTTGTCATTCATAGAAGCAGAAGTTCAAAATCTTGATAGAAAAAAAAGGTGTCTTTCGTAAACGTCAAATGCTGTTGACCAAAGCAAACTTTATTTACGGAGAAAAATACTTAACGAAATGAGAAGCAGACATTCCCTACGGTTGTGTGGACAATAGGGATAATCTTCTTTTCTTATTTTGACTATCAACTATTCAAAAATAAACCTAACTACCTAACTAAACTACTCCTACTCCTACTCTAATTATATACAAAAATTTGACTAGGTGAAATGATATTTCCAATGGAGCCACCTTCTCATTTTTATTCCTACACGTATGCAACTTTCCAACGTTAGTGTTAAGAACAGAACTTTTCTTGGACTGTTAACGATGGATGTGGAATAAGAATTCATAACTCCGGTTGGAATTTTGTCTGAAATTTCTTTCTCGCAAAAACTTCTTTCCAACTGGATATCTATTGGATCATAAAAATAAGGATGAATTTCTGTTGTATCTTGATGATCTTGTAATAGAGGAAGTTCTGTACTTCCTTGACATAGTTTAGCTTTCCACAATGGTAGCTCGTCTTTTGGATGTTCTTTGATAAGGTGTTGGTCATACCAGAATAATCTATCAAAAAACTGAAAATTTAAAACACAATCCGATTTTGTACAAAATGAGTGCAAGTGGGAACAATAATAAAAAAAATATTTTTTTGTACAAATAAAATTACAGCACAACTGGGATAAGCTTGTAAAATTTTGTTGTTCACAAGAACTGGCTAGGTCATGTGAATCAGAAGATAAATTATGATTGTGAACAGGCATGGGGGTTTCTTCATGGTATGAATCATAGATCGGGATATCGTCTTGGTCAGCAAAATCAGGCGAATGATCTTTGGCTTCGAAATGAGGATTGAATGATATGTTTTCCGAATTAGAATATCTCTCATTTTTTGAGCTTTGAAGAGTTACTTGAGATAAATCAATAACATCGTCGTTGGCAAAGTAACCATCATAACTAATTTTATAAGTTTCCCTAGATCTTTCCTTTTGGTCATATATTTTCAGACAAGGAGGTTCAATTGTTCCTTGCTTGGAAACAATCAAGGGATGTTCTATACCTATCTCTTTATTTTGAAAATCTAACGATGACTTATTTGAATTATCCTCTGTGTTTTTTGAAATATCTTTAATGTTGAGAGGGGAAAAGTTATCATCATTAAAAACATCAGGATAAAGAGAGAAGTGTGATTATGAAGCAATGCATTTAAAACTATCATCATGAAAAAATCGTCGTTCATCAGATTCAACATAGACATCGGGTTTTAGATCATAACTTTGTGTACTGATACTTCCTGAAAGAAAAATAGTTTGTTGTTCTAACCTTGGCGTCTGCATTTGTTGATTTGCAATGATATTATCTGACCTTGTATCAAAGTCATCTTCCGGTTCCAAGGCAGGCTTCCCTCCAACGTCCTCACTTTTGTCTTCTTGTATTAGAGTATGGATAACTCCTAGGCTTTGGGGGCTTTCTTCATTATGAGCGATTTGTGTATTCAAATTGGAATTCTCGTTCATATTAGAAAGAAATGAGACAAAACTCGAACTAATTTCTACTTGATCAGATACAGGAGGCAGGGAATGTTTAGCATAATCTAAAGATTCTTCATCTATGAGTTCACTTTCAAGATCGTACTTTAGACAATCAAGATGAAATCGCATATTAAAATCCCTAATAGATTCATCTTTTTTCCGGAGATAATCAATTTCATTGTATACTTGGTCATAGTCATAACAATCAAATTCAAAAATGAAAATCTTGGCGAATTGGTCCCAGCTGTGAATTGATGCAACTGGGAGGTTTCTGCACCATTTTCTAGCTTCCGCCGTGAGTGTAAGAGTAAAAATTATGCATAAAACGCCTTCATCAATTCTTGGAATATCATAACTTGAAATTCTTTGAATATATTAAAGAGCATGACTAAAAGCAGAAGAGTTATTCTTACCATTGAATTTTACCTGAGACAAGAGTCTTACCACTTCAGGTGGAGTGTTGGAAGAGGTAGGAACATGGATGCAACTCCAAATGGGAAGTTTGTGAGCAGCCATCCAAATTCAAATGTTACAATTAAAAATCATTCCAACAGACACTATGTTCAGGCCCTCCTTCTAGCGCCAAATATGTTGAAGCCCCGAAAATCGGGTCGACAACAAGGGGGATACCCACCCGGTCTGGACCTTGGTTCGCAGCTCCTTATCCGTTTGGTATAGCGGGTCTGACTGGGGATAACGCGACCAGTTTCCCGATCTTCGGTATGTGTGTGTGTGTAGAGTTTGAATAATGCTGATCTAAGAGTACTTTAAAGCTAATCTAATTCAGATT
This sequence comes from Pinus taeda, assembly GCA_000404065.3. Taxonomy (NCBI): domain Eukaryota; kingdom Viridiplantae; phylum Streptophyta; class Pinopsida; order Pinales; family Pinaceae; genus Pinus; species Pinus taeda. The sequence goes on along the minus strand of APFE030738501.1, from coordinate 161,012 downwards.
CTTTAAACTAACTCTATGCGATTGTAATCTAGTGAGAAACAACACATCAAACCTATGCTAACCCGGGATGTATATCTTCGATTATGCGATCTAAAAAGATTTTGAACAATAACTGGTAATAAAGATCATTCAGCTATTATAAGAATAGAAATCATTAAAGATAAACCACTTTGCATAAGAAGGTAGGCAAAACAGTTATGAACAACATATCCCATGATAAGCTATTCATATATCAAAACATAAACAATATGACTCCACCGTACAAAAGTGCCAAATGATAACCCATACATTCATGCAATAACATATAAACCACTGAAACTGTAAATCACTTAAAGAATATAAGCAGAAATTGCCAAGAGATAAAAATACCATTTATGATTAATTCTACCCACAAGCTTCAAGCAAAAACGATCTATCTCTACTTGTTCTAAAATCTACCAAGAGTACAAAAGTGCAACATCAGTAGCAGATATCAAAATGCAAGTAAAAATGAATCTCGATCCATCCATTCATCAAAACCTCCTTTGAGGGTGCAGAAGTGCATGTTCCGAGGATAAGTTTTTGACAAATCTCTGGACCCTTCTCTAAATGCATGAGAAGGGTTAAAATACTACTTCCTAATTCTAATAATAGTGTTTTTGCAAAATTTTAGGATACGGTTCTCAAATGACCATCCTTTTTCTAATCTAAATAAAAAGAAACAACAAACTACTAAAAATAAGCTACTTCTAAATTTGGTCCTTAAAACTGCAAGTGTTCATCATGGATTTGAGAAGAGTCGGTTGGCCGACTTCTGCGTTGAGCTGGGCCGCGAAAACGAAATCTATGAGAGCTGGCACTACTTTCTCGACTGAGTTTATGATGCATTTCACAGTCATCCATTGACTATGTGGCTTGACTAAGTATGCTCAGTAACACTCCCAATTCAATTTGTTCAATGCCTGGATCGCTTTTCCCTTTTCTTGCGCCTTCTACTTCCATTCTGCCTCCATTCGTGACTTGTTTGGTAGGTATCCGGAGGTGGTTTCTGTGATTAAGTTGGCTCTGTGTAAATTTTCATTTACACAGTCTATAAGAACACTCACCTTTGCCGCCGTTGCCGCTGCTGCCTGTTCTGTGTGCCTGATTTGATCGTCCCATTTGTTAAAGAGAAATTCTTTATGGCTTTCGTTTATTCTGGGTGCATTTGCTCTCTTCCCTTCCTCTCCATCCTGCCAAGCTAGATACTCTGTCACTCATCTGTCAACCTGGTCGTAGTCACTTCGCAAGTCTGTCACTTGATTGGTGAGTTTGTCGCTCAGCTCGCAATAGTGACTCCATTGCGATATTTTACGTCCCAACTCTTCCTGTTGCTATAGAAGTTACTCATTTAAGCCAGTAGACTCTGAAACAAATTTGGCAAGCTTGGGCTCGTCCTTGTGTGTTTCTTGTAAAGCTTGCAACTGCTTTCCTTTTTCGTCTAGGCTTCTTTGATAGCTTATCTACATTTGCTGAAAGTCTTCTTACAGTTTCTCGAGTTGTTTGGATGCTTCAATACTTGGATTGGCTTGTTGTAGCTATTGTTGTAGTAGCTGTATTTGGTTTTCTTGCTCCCTCAACAGTTGCTGAACTTCCAACGCCTTATCGATAGTCGCAGAAGCGTATGCTCCTGCGATCTGAGACAACTTCGCGGGATTTTCTGTCGGGTTGTTGTTAGGGTCTTTCCATAAGACATCTAAATGTTCAGCGTCCTGTGACAGCGTATTCTCCAGCTTTCTCTTCTTTCTTTGTCTCCTCACCACTGCTTTATGTTGGGGACTATAGAATACATCCAGTGGGGGAATTTCCTCTACACTAAGTAGAAGCTCAGAAGGCGGAGCGATATGACTGTGCTCTGTTTCTGAGATACTACCGACCATGGTTGAAACCATTTCCTGTGTTACCTGTGCATCGCTCACAGGTGTTCTTAGGACTTGCCCTTCAAGGCTGATTAGCTCGTTGAAGTTTTCCCATTCTTTATCGAGCTCTGTCGTGACGAGTGGCGATTTAATGACGGGAGGAGGGACATCTCTTGGTGGGGAGGCGATAACTTGCAGTTGCGACATTGCACTTGTCTGAGCTGTATCTTTGGCTGTTTCTTCGCCTTTTCCTTGGTCGCTTGTAGACTTTTTAGAATGTTCAGGTGTTCCTTGGGCAGTGTCAGATTTGGATTTGGAAGTACTGGAGTTTTCGCTGAGGCTGACACTGGGAGTAGGCTCTCTAGCGAGCAGTCGTAGCTTTTCTAGGGGAACACTGGCTAGCATTCTTTCTCCGAATAACAAAAATCTTTGGAGGTCATATGGGTATAACCTCGATAAAGATTCTCACAAAACTTCCTGGAATGAACTTTTACTTTGAAACAAATCATCAAATAAATCTTTCTTTCCGGTGAACACTTTTATTCTGACACTTATAGTGAAATCATGGGCAACATTATTTAGGTCAAAAGGTTACGAGCGGGGGAATAAATACTGTAGAGACGCACATTCTCATACTCGGAAAAACATGTCTACATCGAACAATGAGAAGCCCCACAAGCTACAGGAAACTGAGGCCATATGGCCTTCTTCTTGTCTTCAAGCTCCTTGGTCGCCACCTTTTGAGCAAAATCTGATAGGCAATCTTCCCGAGCCAAAAGTTGTTGGGACAATAGAGGTAGGACATGTGGAGGCACGGTGCTCCCAAACACTCTAATGTAAGTGAACCATTCTTCCCCGAACCATCTTGCGATGGGGATGATGTCTATTTGCGCTTCGGGTGAGCACCTTGGGGGTTCTTCACCATATATCATCCTATATAGGGGTAAGATGAGCCCATGGCAAATCTGATAGAAGTGAGGAGAAAACTGGGAATCCCATAATACTTTGTGATAAACATGAATAGGTGACGGGTCCTGGGTAGTCCATTTCCTACCCATAGTTGGGAATTTAGATACATAGCAAACAGAATCCATAATATAAGCAGACAGATAAAAAGGAGGATAGACCCTTTGAGACAAGGATCTCTTAGACCGGTAATTCATAACAGCATTGTATAGATTATCAGAAAATATTTTGGCCCAATCCACGAGATCGACATTTGTGGCAGGGTCTATGAGTGGTAGCCATTTAGACGAAAATTTATTTATGGCTGGCATCCCAAATTGCCTGCAAATTATGGCCGTAGCAAAACGATATGGAGAGGTGAGGGAACCAGTGCTGTACATACCATTTTTGTCCCTTTTTAGCGGCTCTTCTCTTCTGGTCCATTCTTTAGAGGTTTCTGCCAGGTTTGGGTTTTCTGCTGCAATGCATGACAAATTGCATGTTGTAGGTCGTCTGAGGCTCAGGAAGATGATACATAAGCTTTAAGTCTTGCGCAGCGAATGATCCTATGAGCCCATGCCCTTGAGCCTTGAATTGTCTGCCTTGTAACTCTGCATTGTCAAGTATCCATCTAATCATATCTGTATACGGAAAAATCTTGGGTCTAGCTACTATTCGGTGAAGAAATGAACATGCCAACGCTTCTAAGGATGCCTTGGAAGAGTTTTGTGATCCCGCGGCACTATCAACCTCCATTACTCTAGGATTTTCCTCCTCCAGCAGCCTATACATGCCTTCCCAGGTCTAAATTCCTGCGTCCTTGTTGCATGCAGTGCCTGTGTACAAGGGCGCCATCTCCTTTGTCTTTTCCTTCATCTCGGAGCCTTGGGCTTTATGTTTCTTTCCCATTTTCTCCTGCGTTCGGCTTTTGAATCTTCTTATCTCTTAGTTCCTGCAGATTACGAGCGAAGTGGAAATGAATGATTGAGAAAGTTGATGGGAGAGTTTTAAATGCAATAGAAATACCAAATATGCCACCTTACGTGAAATAATTCTTTAGAAAAGCATGCGTCTTTATTTCATTAAATAACTGAAAACTAATCCACTTACTATCATTAAAAGTGCATGATTTGGGGTCAGATTATGGTAAGTGGCTTTCCTTTGAATGGCGTGCTCGAAGGATTCGCGATTAAATGATTCATGATTTGCTTACGTTACATTGAAGATCGTGCCATTGCAAGGCACACTAATCGCAAATCGCCAAATCGCAGACTGCGCCATCGCGACGATCGCAATGTCGCAGGTCGCAACATCGCCAGTCGCAGGAGTTTGATGTTTGTTAAGTATTGCCATTTTATTTCTGCGATGTGCGATCTTGCGATCGGTGTTATCGCAGATCGGCAGATTTTGAGGTTTTTCCTTATGAACATTACTTACTGCGATGCGACGTTAGGCTTAATGTGGGGGGCCTTGCGCATTAATGCAATTTTTTAAAGACCTTTACCTTATCGTAGACTTAGGTTAAAAATATTCGAAAGACCTCTCTAAGCTTACGATGGTAGCTTTATTTTGAAGAAGGAAAATTTGATTTTTTTCTGAAAATTAAACTAGGGTTCCCCATTCATTTAGCATTTTGGACAAACACTTAAATGAAAAAGGGGGGGTTGTTGCTGGCCACAACAATTGGCGATTCACTTGGGAGAACCAGTTATCTCTGACCTTCTTTTGACGTTTTCCAAACTTCTAAAAGTAATAAAAAAATTCTCAGAAAACTTAAACTTTATTATAGAAAGATACAAATATTATACTTCAAACTATCAATGATATTTCGTTTCAACTCCTTTTTATTTACTTGTATTCTTAGCTTGTTCTTGCGTTTACACCAGCCCTTACTTGGTCTTAAATAAAAATTGAAATAAAGTCTTCCATGTATAGCAGTCCTTTTCAAATATGCTTCTTTGTCGTAGGTAGATCCTTTGCTGCCAGCAGGCGTCCATAGCCTCGACAGGGTTACCTATTAACTAATAATGATCCTTTATCCTGCCTAAGTGTGTTTACAATCATTCAGAGAAAAACCCATTTTGACACTTTTTTCTTGTTTATTCTCTAAAGAACAATGTCTTGGTTTGGTGGCCAAATTATGACACATTCACTCACTTGATTTATACTTTTGCTGAACAAGCTAGCTCGTGATGAGACCCCTTGTCTTTTGATTGCAACAATCTTGAGTCGTTGCCCTGTTTTGGTGGACAGTTTTGGCAAAGTCAGC
>APFE030738501.1:129753-155901 GCA_000404065.3 Pinus taeda | reverse complement strand
GCCTTGAATTGTCTGCCTTGTAACTCTGCATTGTCAAGTATCCATCTGATCATATCTGTATACGGCAAAATCTTGGGTCTAGCTACTATTGGGTGAAGAAATGAACATGCCAGCTCTTCTAAGGATGCCTCGGAAGAGTTTTGTGATCCCGCGGCTCTATCAACCTTCATTACTCTGGGATTTTCCTCCTCCAGCAGCCTATACATGCCTTCCCAGGTCGAAATTCCTGCGTCCCTGTTGCATGCAGTGTCTGTGTACAAGGGCGCCATCTCCTTTTCCTTTTCTTTCGTCTCAGAGCCTTGGGCTTTATGTTTCTTTCCCATTTGCTCCTGCATTCAGCTTTTGAATATTCTAATCTCTTAGTTCCTACAGATTACGAGCGAAGTGGAAATGACTGATTGAGAAAGGTGATGGGAGAGTTTTAAATGCAACAGATATACCAAATATGCCACCTTACGTGAAATAATTCTTTAGAAAAGCACGCGCCTTTATTTCATTAAATAACTGACAACTAATCCACTTACTATCATTAAAAGCGCATGATTTGGGGTCAGATTATGGTAAGTGGCTTTTCTTTGAATGGCGTGCCCCAAGGATTCGCGATTAAATGATTCATGATTTGCTTACGTTATATTGAAGATCGTGCCATCGCAAGGTGCGCTAATCGCAAATCTCCAGATCGCAGACTGTGCCATCGCGGCGATCGCAATATCGCAGGTTGCAACATCGCGGGTCGTAGGAGTTTGATGTTTGTTAAGTATTGCCATTTTATTTCTGCGATGTGCGATCTTACGATCGGTGTTATTGCAGATCGGCATATTTTGAGGTTTTTCCTTATGAGCATTACTTACTGGGATGCGACGTTAGGCTTAACGTGGGGGGCCTTGCAGATTAATGTAATTTTTTAAAGACCTTTACCTTATCGTAGACTTAGGTTAAAGATATTCGAAAGACCTTTCTAAGCTTAAGATGGTAGCTTTATTTTGAAGAAGGAAAATTTGATTTTTTCTCAAAATTAAACTAGGGGTCCCCATTCATTTAGCATTTTGGACAAACACTTAAATGAAAAGGGGGGGGTTGTTGCTGGCCACAACACAGTGAAATGACACTAATCAAAATCCCAGAAGCTAACTCACCCCCCTACAAATATCTATATATGGATCCCTCATCCTAGAGATCCAAAGACTGGAATTTTGTATTTTGTAAGGAAGTGTTGTTGGTTTCTTTGTGAAGCATTGTATTGTTGGGTGATCTAGCTTTTCCTGAGGTGAATAAGGCTTTCATGCTGGGAGGATGGTGCTGGATCAGATAGCTAGGTTGTAATTCTCTCTTCTACTACTTCTATCAATAAAGCTATTTGAGTTTTCCTCCATATACTTGTATATTTTTGAATCTTGTATTTGTATATGCATTTGTATGGTTAATGTACATCTGATCCTATATTGTTTATGGTTATAGATCTCTATGCTTTGATGGTATTTTCCTTCTTTGACTCTACAAGTGTTCTTTGAAGCGGGACAAGTGAGAAAGGAGTGGCAAAAGCTCTATCAAGGTAGAGAGGAAACAAGAAAGGAGCCAAGCGAAAGACTAAGGTTGGTGCTCTCTGCTTCTCTCTCATCTATCTCTCATAAAGGAAAACACAAGTTACTTTAAATTGTTTGTTTCTAAGATAGCTACCCATTGTAGTGGGACTAGCAACTTTGAATGGACATTAGTTTTCTTGGAAACAAAATGGCAACTCCTCTGGCGACTGAATAGTTTGTTTGTTTGTTACTGTTGTTTGCTTTATAAACTACAGACGGAGCCTGAAGTTAAGTCAGCTAGCCTTTGAACTTCTTTTGCTATGCAATTGCAAAGTAGACCAATGTTGCTTTAGTCAATCTCCAAGTTGGTTTATGAACTAAACATCTGACTTGCAAACATCCTAAGAGCCCTAGTGGTAGCTCAATAACCTCATTAGATCAGCCCCTATACTTTGTGTTTACTACCTATCATAAGCTCAGCCTAAATCCCTGAACTTAGCTACAAACTATGGGTGAAAACCAAGCTTAGTCTCATCCTTGGACCATCGCACTGTCTCTCATTAGTAGTTTGGATGCATCTCACCTCCCATGTGTTGTAGGTGAGATGCATCCCTATTCTCCTTAAGGACAGGTGCGATTATTGAATGAGATTGTTTCTGCCTCTAGATTTTGGTTTTTTCTTCATTGTTTTAAACTCTATTTAGTAGTTTTGCTGTCTATGATCAGTATATCACTGTTGAAACCTTCTTCCTTTACATTATTCAGCCTCCATTGATAAGGAATTGTGAATGTTTTTTAATGTATTTTTCATCGTTTACAATCCTCCTTTGCAAATAGTAGCTTAATCAAATTGTATTTTTTGATTTGAAAGTGTCACAACTGTCGTTTTCAGTCAAGAAAAAGAGTGTCATAAAGTCTTCCTCTTTTAGATAGTCGATTATACTTTTGCCATTGTATTTGATTTGAATTGTCAATTCTTTGAAGTGTCGAAATTATTTTTCCATTCGAAATTGAAAGTGTCGTCTTAGTCTTCCTTTCATTTTTGAAAAGAAATTGCTAAAGTGTCACTTTGAAGAAAAGTAGTTCAGATCTTTGCTTAGTTTTCTTTTTGTCATTCTCACTTCAAGAAACTAAAAAACAAATACATGCATATGCATTTGCATTTAGACTGCGTGTAGAAATTAATTTAGGAAAAGTGCATTTAGTGTGTCCTCTCTGCTCTATGTTGAAAGAATTTTACTCTTCTTTCCTTAGTAGCTAGTATTTTCATTGCTAAAAGAAAATAAATGATTGTTTATCATCTTAAATTGCACGTTTAGGAATTGTACATCTACATCACACAGTGAACCTTGAAAGGCATACTTCTTAAGAAAGATAAACTATCAAATAAACCTCAATGAACATAAAAACGCTTTGGAATCTAATGCACAACATCTAGAAGTCTAGGCTAGAGACGTATTTCGGCGTCGTAAAGCCTAGTAACTATCGTTTTCATCGTAGGTTGGGTGATTCCTCCTCTTGATACAACAAGTGCCAGTACGGGCTTGTGCTTCCACATACCGTCGAGTATATATTGGGAGACCACAATAGGATATATCCTTTATCCTTAGGAAGTCGTGTCTATCACCCTATAGATTGTAATGCACTGAACACAACATTCGGGAAGATTCACTGCTGTACGTAAAGTCCTCATTAATTTCTCTATAATTTACCACTAAGGTGTATATTGTAGTTTTGCGATTGGTTTGGTAATCCCTCTGTCTAGACTTCCAGAGTAGTCACTTTCATTCCTTTTCAAACTCCTTAAAAGAAAAGGTTCATCTGAGCACTTGTCACTTTAGGCTCATTAAAAATCGAAGGTGACTAGAGCCATCTTTAGCTTTTTCTCGACTCTTAAAAATTGAAAAAGCAAGTCGTGTCAAAGTGTCATAAAATTTATTTTCATCGCATAACATCATTGTTCCCTTGTTGGTCTTAGGTTGAGAAAATGGAGTCCACTGATTAAGGATTTCCCCTTGGGGGGAATCCTAATCCTTTCTCCTCTTGGGGAGATATTGGTGCTCCATACATGGCTACATTGTCCCTTCCAGGACTCACAATTGGCCTGCCAGTATGGCTATTCTTGACCTCTGTCGTTCAAAACACCGTAATTCCTCAGCAATAAAATTAGCAACTATATGATACTGAAGTTGCTCCCCACCTTCCACTTCGTTTGTTTCTCCCTCTCCTTCTTCCTCTTCGCTTGGTAAAACTAGTAACACTAAAAACCAGGTAACTGAGAAGAAGAAGAAATGGAAGGAGAAGAGGAAGAAGAAGCCAATGGAGAAAGGAGGCAACCATGCATCGTCTGGAAAAAATCCATACTCTGCACCATCCAAACCCAAATCTCCGTGTGTCATTTGCAAAGGAGACCAATATCATCGATATTGTCCTTGCATCCCATGGATCTTGAAAGACTGGTCTCCTCGCTTGCACAATCTAGTGTCTTCGACCTCTATCGATCATGTTGAGAGTACATCATCTACTAGTGAAAATGAAGTCAATGGATAGAAAGGAAGATCTAAATTTCCTTGTAGGCTGTGTGAAGGCGATCATGCCCTCCACCATTGTCGTTTCTTAGATGAAGCTAAAAGAGTCTTGGATAACCATCCTGCTTCACCACAGTGACTTCCTCGTGGATACAAGAAACTCTTGCCAAGTCCATCGCTAGTTAAGAATCTGACTAACACACCTCTGTTGTCAATCGAAACACCTATCATTGAAGATAAACCCTCTGAGTCCACACTGGACCAAACTCAACAGGTCGAGACGATAGTCGACCCAGTCTTGTCTTTAGAAGGTCCACCTTCAGATGATATAGTCTCCAAAGAGAATGAGAACAACACCGTTGAAATTCCTTTTGTTAACATAGAATCCGATGAACATGGGGACAATCTACCCATTCCTCTCCCACGGGAGGGGAGTTCCTTAGCTCAAGAGATTAATCAGGCCATTTATTTGGTCCCTCCTCCAAGCAATCTAGTCATTTCCTTTGATTGGAATCTACTAGCGAGACCCCACCTAGCATCTAATGTACCATTCCGAATCATAATACAAGCTTACAGAATGATCATGGTTGGCACTATCATAGATGAAGGGGCTTCCCTGAGTATCCTTTACTCAACTGCTTGGAAAGTTCTTGGTTCACCATCGCTTCTGCCTAAGATTCGAAATTTTTCAGGCTTCAATAAAGGAACCAGTCGACCATTAGGGATCCTTCTAAATTTGCCTATAACTTTGAGAAGGAAAACTATTCATCTGAACGTGATGGTAGTCCACGGGCCACTAGATTACAATCTACTCTTTGGGTGTGACTACATTTACAGCATGGGAGATATTGTTTCCTCACTCTTTCGGTTGATGTGTTTCCCGTATGAAGGCAGAATGGTCCAACTGGTTGACCAGCTTCATTCCCCGGTTCAAACACGACTACTAGTCAAATTCCATCCCTAAATGGTATTTTTGCACAAGTAATGTCTCATAAACCTCCATTCTATCCACCTGGTGATCGTGAGTGATTCGGTGAATGTGACAAAACCTAGGGGGCATGCGCCCTGCTCTGCTTCAATAGGAAAACCCCAAATATAAGATAGGTTTCCGCATAGGATATATGACCAATTTGACACACCCATCCGTTTAGGAAAATGGGATCAGTCTCGAATAAGATTCCCTCGTCAAAGGTTATGTGATTGGTAGTGGATCCACACCTTTCACCTTTGTCTATTTCGATGGATAGAGCCAAGGAAGTGTTTTGCCTGCAATGTGGACAAAACAACTTTGCTTTAATGCAAGAACTTCCATATGGTAACCTGGAAACTCTATGTTTCTTTATACCTGGGGGCATGTAAACCTTTCTTACACAAGTGAAAAGTGACTAGCGTAACTCTAACCTCGTAGTTTTTTACTAACTTCGACTTCTTAGGTTAGGTGATTGGTCTGATCCAGCATTCAGCTTCGTCGGGACCGGTGGCGATGGCAGAGCAAAGGAAAAGTTTTGTATGAAACTATCCTACCTAACACCAGTAATTTATTAACCCTTAGGATAGTAGTTGGTCATTCCTAACTTGCATACAAAAGGCTCTCGAGCAAAGTTTCGCATGGGGCAAGCACCCTAAAAAATGAACCTACTAATGAGAGACATCCTTATTAGACAACTGGCATGAGCAATGTTTCCGCAAAGTTCAAGCTCGTTAAAAAATAAACCTAGCAATGAGCATATGTTCCCCCAGAGTTCAAGCTCATTAAAAAATGAACCCACCTTTGGTAAATAACCTTTGTGATCGCATTGCTATCAGCCGTTTGAGCCTTGGTCGTGTTCTTACCATCACCTCCACTCTTTTAGCCGATCATATGCCTCTACTTGATTGTTTACTTTTTTGAGGAACAACTGCGACAAGTGATTCTGTTAGCCACCTTATTTACATTGTTGTGATAAAAAAGTTCCAAATTTACCTGGAACTAGTTGCTACCCGAAAATATCACTCGTTCCTAAAAAACGAGTCTCTTTTAATCTCTTTTTAGACTCGTAAAATATAAAAAGATTTCTGAGCAATTGGCCTCTCCATCTCATTAAAGTGATTGGAATTTTCATCCCTCCTCTATATTTTAATGTTTTTGGACCTAAGGGATCATTACACAAAAATATTTAGTGCTTGTATTTTTTCGCTCGCTAAAGTGATCAGAAAATTCATCCCTTTCATATTGTTTTATACTTTTTCAGACTTAAGCGATTATACTACGAAAAAGGACTACTGGAGTTTCCTTTCTATCTCTTTTAAGACTCTCTAAAACTGAAAAGGATTGAGTTATCTTTGTCGTTAAACTCGTTAAAACAATAGCGACAAACTTGTCCATATGGACAGGAGCGAGTTTCACTGTCGCTAGGCTCGCTAAAACATAGCGACAGGTTTGCCCGAAGGGAAAACTAAAGGACAAGCATATGTTATCCTCCTCAAGCTTGACATAAATAAAGAGGTATTGGTTAGCAATGAATGGGGAAAAAGGGAAGAAAATTTGAAGAATTTCATTGGTAGCAGGTCACTCTTGAACATGACACTTTCACTCCATCACCATGATTGAGTTGGGTTGTGTTATTCCGTTCACTGGTCATATCACCATTGGTCCTCCGTACCATCCATTTTTGGGGTTAATGCTACCAATCCATTTCATTGTCACCAATATGTTCAAGAGAATTCACCAACCCAGCTTACTCCTCATCCACTGCAATACCTTCATGCTCCATTTTTCATGACCGCTACTGTGAACCTTGTATCATCAGATCGTTTTCACCTCCACAAAATCATTTGCTCTGTTTCGTGTCGTAGATGTGGGATTCATTAAGGCCCTCCTACGATGGGTCACTTCTTTTCAACATTAGCTCATTATCCAAGAAGTTGACTTAGGGACAACCCTTTTAGTACTTTGAAGATTGCATGCCTTAATGGCAAGTTTCTCACCTCCGGCGATAGGTTTACATCAATGGCCTTCGACCGAAAATTTTTGTGTGGTGTTCGAAATCGACTCATGTATTCACACCACGTGAATTGGACTGCAGTACCATGAGGGTAATTATCATTTTCAGTGATTCCTCTCGTGCCCATTAACAACTTACATCATTGGTTGGTAATCAGGCATTGTCTTTCCATGTTCGACACCAGAACATCTTTTCACATGGATTGAATTGTACTTCGAGTGAAGATTGAACGAGTTTGAATATCCCAGATCTTGTTTCATCCATCTGAGTTGCGATATATTCAGGAAAAAAAAGACATCAAACGTACTCCATAGCTATACATATAATCATCCAAGCTAAGGGATGATGGCTTTACCAGAATCATTAGTCTGCTACATAGACGATTGTCTGTCCTATGTACATGAAATTAATTTATAAAGTTGAGCAAGGGAATGCCTGCCTCAACTAGATCATGAAAATATTATGAAGATAATGTATTGTATTGTATCTTATTACAGGTCACCTTCCAGTTCGAAAAACCTCAGATCCCCATGATAAAGCATTTCAGCCGACATCAGAATATTTACGACCTCATGCTTTAGGGGGCAACTGTTATAGACATATTTGGGCATGCAACCCCAATCACATATGTCCATAAAACAATGGCTTATAAACCCCTAAAAGTATTATTTCATACCATAAAAGATCAAGGTCAACTAATTACATCATTTCCTAGAAGTTCTCCCTGAAAAACTGCTCAGAACTGGTCAAAATTGGACCATACAGACTGCTCCATGTTGAGGGTGCGATGCATCTCACCTGTTACACACAAAGGGTACGATGCATACTGAAAATCCCTTCTATAGGGTGTGATGAGCGAGAGCAGACAAATGGTAGAGGTAGTTTGATAGATGGAAACCCAGAGAATCTTCTAGAGACTGCTCATATGACACTCGCCTCTCTGAATTCACCTAGGGATGAGTAAGAGATCATGAAATCTCCAAGTGGAACCAAGAACTATTATTGAAATGAAACTAATCAAAATCCCAAAAGCTAACTCACCCCCCTACAAATATTTATATATGGATCCCTCATCCTAGAGATCCAGAGGCTAGAATTTTGTATTTTATAAGGAAGTGATGTTGGTTTCTCTGTGAATCATTGTATCGTTGGGTGATCTAGCTTTTCATGAGGTGAAGAGGGCTTTTATGCTCGGAGGATCAGACAGCTGGGTTCTAATCTTCTCTTCTACTACTTCTATCAATAAAGCTATTTGAGTTTTCCTCCATATACTTGTATATTTTTGAATCTTGTATTTGTGTATGCATTTGTATGGTTAATGTACATTTCATCCTATATTGTTTATGGTTATAGATCTTTATGCTTTGATGGTATATTGCTACTTTGACTCTATAGGTGTTCTTTGAAGTGGGATAAGTGGGCAAGGAGTGGTGAAAGCTCTATCAAGGGAGAGAGGAAACAAGAAAGGAGCCAAGCGAAAGACTAAGGTTGGTGCTCTCTGCTTCTCCCTCATATATCTCTCATAAAGGAAAACACAAGTTACTTTAAATTGTTTGTTTCTAAGATAGCTACCAATCTTAGTGGGACTAGCAGCTGTGAATGGACACTAGCTTTCCTAGAAACACCATGAGGTGAGTGTTTGAAATCTTTGAATACTTGGATTAAAATTATCATGTGTGAAAAGTAGGTGATGCCAATACCTTAATGTTTGGTTCTACACGAAGTGGATGAATATTTAGAATTCAAGAAAGAATGGGTCTTGAATATAGTCCATTGATAGAGCCTCCTTCGAGTGAAGATGAGGGAATGGTACAGGCCTCACCGCGAAGTGCTTATAGGTGATAAAACAGTGTTTTCCTTGAATACCTTATCTGCCCACACCACCTCCACCTTCACCTCCACAACATACACCTTCACCCACAACACCTCCACCTTTTCCACCTTCAATATGTTGAATACCATGAAGTTTCCCATTTTCAAGGGCTTCGGAAGTGAGAACTGAGATCAGTTTTGGTTCATTGCAAAGGTTATACGGATGAAATAAAATATTACAGGTGATCATATAAAGAAGACACAGTTAGTTAATTCTCTACAAAATCACGTGTTGACATGGTACATTAAATATTGCACCGTTAACCCATTGGCATCATTAGCGAACACTCGAACTACTTTGAATAAGGAATTCGGTAGGCCCAAGTCTGAATTGCAATCAGTCAATGGATTCAAGGAAATCATGATGAGGCCTCACGAAACACCATGGGAGTTGGATCAGAGAATGAAGTGCCAGATCTGCGAAGCTAACATGAATCTCACGGATAGCCAACACCGCGAATGGTTTGTAGCTTTGTTCCTGCCCCACCTAAGTGTTGCTTTATTGTAGTAAAAGATAGGGACTCAGGCAGAAGCACTGGAGATCACATGAGATTACATGAGACACCTATCTAGAATGCTGCTCTCGGAGTTCAATAGATCCATGTGGAGTTGCAGAACCTCTACTCGGAGTTGCATATCTTGAAGAAGGAAAAAGTCGCTCGGTCGGAGGTGCACGAAGAAGTTTGGTGCCTAAAATGTAAAAGCCAGGGGAATGATAAAGATCACTACCCTATTTTTGCGAATTATATTACAGGGGGAGGGCCAGTGCCCCTGAGATAGGAGGTTTCCATCGGACCAAGTGTAGGGCCTGCATTGTGGTGCGCTATCTGTCAGGTAGATAGAAAACATGTAATGGACAATTATCATTTGCTACAGAAATTTGTACAAATGCGCAACAATTATTCTGCAATTTCTATAAATCGGCAGGCCGTGATGATGGAGAGAATGCCCGCATATGGAATGAAAACGAAAACTTGGCCTTCAGATCAAGGTGCTAGGGGAGTGTGCCAAGGATATCAGGGGCGTGGATGGGGCCTACGAAGAGGAGGACCTGGTAGAGGTCAAGGACAAGTTATTTGCTACAATTGCAGAGTGACAGGACACTACATGCGAGAATGTACAAGCCAGAGGTGCCCATCATGCCGGTATTGCCCTCAGTTTGACCACGTGATAGAATAATTCCCTATACTAAATCTAAGATGTAGGAGAAGAAGGTGCAACCTCAACAACCTACCCAAAATCGATAGATGATGAGGGCCAAGCCCCATGAAGAGGATCCCAATGTGAATATTGTGCTATGAAGTGGAAT
Organism: Pinus taeda; assembly: GCA_000404065.3. Taxonomy (NCBI): domain Eukaryota; kingdom Viridiplantae; phylum Streptophyta; class Pinopsida; order Pinales; family Pinaceae; genus Pinus; species Pinus taeda. The sequence continues at coordinate 145,685 of APFE030738501.1, read as the reverse complement.
GGTGAATGCTGATGATAAAGGAAAGAAACCTGAAGAAAGAGAGTGGGTTCAAAAGGCTCCAAGAAAGGAGGTTGGGTTTGATCTAGAGCGCGTGAATGAAACATTCACAGAAATAAAGAAAATATTCATTGTGGCCTCTACCTCAAGAAGTCAGGACATACTATTTGAAGAAGTTGACCCCTCCATGCTTACCACTTTCTTGGAGACTTGTATGAAGCTGTTGCATGATAGAAAGGTGGTGAAAGGGCTTGAAGAACTGATAAATAAGTGTGCTAGTGAGGAAGGTGCTCCTAAAGGACACCACACAACCAGAAAGATAGTAAACACAAGACAAGAACAGGGCATGAGATGAGGCTTACAACACAAATAGGAGAGTATGAGATGGAACAAGTTATTTTGGATCTGGGGTCAGATGCGAATGTTTTTCCTAAAAATACATCGGAAAGAATGGGGAGAACTACATTACAATGGTCTCCGATTCAATTGAGAATGGAAAATCAACATAATATTATCCCTATGGGGAGATTATCTGGAATGGCTGTAGATATAGAATGTGTGAGGGCATTTGATGATTTTGAAGTGATAGAGATTGTTGATGACATCAATCCATACCCCGCACTCCTAGGAATTGATTGGGCTATTAGCATGAATGGGGTAATCAATTTGACGAAACAAAGGATGTCGTTTGAAAGGAAATAACTCTGCGTAGTAGTACCATAGGACCCGCAGAAGGACTGCGCTATACTGAACCAGTCTGCGACTATGAAGAAAGCGATCATGATTTGGAACAGATCTATAAAATAACAGCACAAGACCAAGATTGGGTTAATCTAATAGTAGATGGATGTATTGCATGGGACCACGAAAGTTCTTGTATATTAGATTCTGATGAGGAGTTGGAACACTGGAAGAATAGGTTGCATGAAGTATCTACGCTGCGTTGTAATATGATGACTAAATCGCTATGTTGTGCATCATCTGAGGTAATATGTTTGACTTATTATGATGGTCTAACTAATATAGATAAATTTCTAGATTCATTTGAAAGGGAAGTACCAGAGAAGCATTACTTCCAAGTGCCAGATTCAACACTGCACGCTATCCCTGCACAGTGGTGCGGTACACACAAAGACAATTTTGATGATTGGCGTGAGTACAAAAGAATGATATGATTGTGGTTTGGTCACTTGAAAGTTTGGCTAACTACTAAATGTGATGGAAGAAATGATTCGCAATCATTTAGGAAAATGGACTAAGGTTTATGGAACAGAACTGAAGCTGGAGTGGGTGCATATTTCTCATCACACTTTTGATGCCATTCCTATGAATTGGTACCTAGAAACAGAGCTCCGCCATGGTACTGCTGAGTGGGACATCTTGAGAGAAGGATTTTTGATGACCTTCAGCTTTGAGAATGGGTTCAAAAGCGTTGACGAAGTGTTGCAGGAGGTTAAGGCAACAATCTTCAGAATATCGTAGGATCCTTTAGAATTGGTTCAACCAGATTGGAGCACCGAGCTATGCCATGTGCTAGAATGCTATAATGTGACTGTTGAAGAAGATGATGAGGATCCAAGGAATATTAACATCCTAGAGGTCGAAGGCCAGCACAAAGTTAAGGGACCATGGATAGAGAATCCATACATCACTACACCATTGAAGACTAGATAAGTGAACATTGGCACAGAGACAGAGCTGAAGTTTACAAAGATTAGAGATTACTAGGATGATGCTACAGTAGATAAAGTTGTTGATTTACTCTGCGAATATCACAATTTATTCCCTACCAAATTTTTATACCTAAAAGGTATCATAGGAGACTTGGGAGTGATGAAAATAACTTTGAAACTAGACGTGAAGCCCATCAAGAAAAGGCCATAACGCCTTAATCCCAAATACAAGGAAAAGATCCGCTTGGAGTTGGACAAGATGCTTGCAGCAGGTATTATTGAACTAGTGGAGGAATCTGATTGGGTGAGTCCAATGGTCATTTAAGAAAAGAAGTAGAAAGATGAAATAAGGATCTATGTAGATCTCAGGAATCTTAATGATGTTTGCATTCATGATCCTTTTCGAACACCTTTCACAGACGAGGTATTGGATAATGTTGGAGGGTAGGAGGCCTATTCATTGATTGATTGATTCTCTAGATACCATCAAATTAAGATCACGCCAAAAGATAGGAGTAAAAACACCTTCGCAATAGAATGGGGATGTTTCCAGTATACAGTGATGCCTTTTAGACTTAAGAATGCGCCGACGATATTCTCGCACATAGTCATAGGGACATTCAAAGAATTTATTCACAAGTTCTTGGAGGTATATTTTGATGATTGGATAGTGTTTGGGCTAGTAAAGTGCCATGTAGTCAGTTTGTGCTTCATGTTGGATACATGCCAAAGGTATTAGATTGTGCTAAGCCTGAAGAAATGCTTGTTTTGCGTCCATTTCAAAATCTTGTTGGGTCATGTGGTATGTAGGAAAGGAATTATGGTGGACCCTACTAAGATCATAGTAATAATTAATTTTGAGGCACCAAGAAGTGTTAAGAAACTACGTGCAACACTGGGCCATACTGGATACTATCGGAAGTTCATCAAAAGTTATGCTCAAATTACCATGCCTATGGAAAAGCTACTAAAGAAGGATGCTACATTCTATTGGGATTAAGAATGTCAGCGCAGCCTGGATCCTGAAGAAGAAAATGGTCACCGCACCGATCCTAGTCTTCCTAGATTGGAAGAAGGAATTCCATGTGCATGTCAATGCCTTGTGTATTGCTCTAGGGGTAGTACTGACACAGGTCGAGGAAGGAGAACTAGACCATCCTATAGTGTTTGTGAGTAGGAAGTTGTCTAAGACTTAAAAGAATTATTCGACAATAGAGTGCAAAGGCTTGGCTATGGTGTACGTGCTCTAGAAGTTCAGACATTACCTACTAGGAAGACATTTCAAGATCTACACAGACCATTATGCATCAAAATATCTAGTTAATAAGTCTATGTTGGGGGGTGGGAAATATGAAGATGGCTTTTGTTGTTCCAAGAATATGATTGCGAGGTAATTGTGAAGCCAGGGCGATTGAATGTAGGGCCAGAACATCTATCATGCATTGAAACATGAGAGGAGCCTACTAATTTGGAGGAAGGGATGCTTAACACAAAACTCTTAATGGTGCGCATAGCGATAATCACTTCGTGGATATTATCCATTTATTAACCATAGGAACGGCTCCAGAAGGATACACCAATCAACAAAAGAAAGAATTGGTGGTGCACACGGTAGATTTCGTTGTAATTGTTGGGAATTTGTATAAAATGGGATTGGATGAGATACTTTGACATTATGTGCCTGATTTTGAATGAACCAGTATCCTCGTTGAAGTTCATAGAGGAGCTACAGGTGGGAATTATGCAGGGAAAACAACAACGTAGAAGATTTTGTGCACTGGGTTGTGGTGGCCAACACTGCATAAGGATTATAAAGCCTATTGTAGGGCATGTGATGCATGTCATAGAATGGGTAGGCCATTGTGGAGGGATGAGCTACCTTTGAATCCACAGGTGTCGTTGCAGCCATTTGAGAAATCGGCAATTAATTTTGCAAGACCGATTCAACCTCCAGGAAAGAAGACAGGTGTGCGGTATATCATTATCACTGAATATTTGGCTAGATGGGCAGAGGCACAACCTGTGAAGGACTGTACATGGGCAACAACAACAAAGTTTCTATTTGAATATGTTTTGACTACGTTTGGTTTCCCAAAGGTACTGATGAGTGATCGCAGTACGCATTTTCTCAATGAAACGATCAACGCATTGATAGATAAGTTCCAGGTTTACCATTAAAAGAGTACGCCATATCATCCTTAGGCTAATAGAATGGTTGAGGCTTTTAATAAGATATTACAGAATGCACTGATGAAGGTTTGCAATGCGCAGTGGAATGATTGGGTCATGCGCGTACCCGTAGTGTTATGGGCTTACTTAACTACTTGTAAAAAGGTTACTAGTCAGACACCTTTTGGGTTGGTCTATGGTGTGGAAGCTGTCATGCCTATGGAGTATATCATGCCTAATCTACGCATTGCGGATTTCACAGGAATGGTGGACCATGGAGCCCTAAAAGAAAGGCTCACGCAGCTAATGGAGCTTGAAGAAGACATATTTTTGGTTGGATTCCATCAGTAGGTTCAGAAGGAACGTGAAAAATCTTGGCATGGTTGGCACATCAAACTACGCACCTTCAAGGTAAATGATTTGGTTTTATTATATGATAGTAATCTTGATAAGTTTCGAGGAAAATTTTAGATGCACTGGCTAGGGCCATATGTTGTCAAAGAGATTACAGATGGTGGATTAGTTTAACTCATGAAGTTGAATGGAGACCCACTTCCGAGAAGGGTAAATGGAAGCCGATTGAAGCCATACACCAGGGATCTAGCCCAATGACTACATGATGGTAGCACAATCTTAGTGCTCTAGGTAGCTGCAAGGAGGGGCGAGACTATAAACTACACTTCCCAGTTTGTAGAGGTACGTGACAGGGGGGCTGTGTGAAAATGAATGATGTCACGGTACCAGAAGAAGCACGAAGCAAGTTGCGCTCTAGGGGGCGAGACCATGCAGCGCAGCTAGAAAGTAACTATTACAGTCACTATTCATGATTTAACTGCTAGGAGATGGTTAAGAGGAGTGAGGGGGTAGAATTTAAGGAATTTAAGGCTGAATTTAAGAGTGAAATATTTGGAAATCTGCCGCCAGTTCAGTAATTATGGACATATTTTGGGGGGAATGATCGAATTCGCTTATAAATTATGCATGGCCATCCAACAAAAAGCACTTTGCATCCTTAGAATTTCTATGTTGAGCTGTCAATTGTTTATGAATCCTCAGTTTTTTGTTGATTTAGTTACCACTTCTGTATTTGATAAGTTACTCGAGGATACCCAGTGGTTTATTCTCAACGCGATGTCTGAACCAGGAGAGCCTGCGAGTACGAGAGGAACTATTGTCTCTGAGGGAGCTGCTTAAGAGGTGATGAGCATGGAGGCTCTGGCTCTTATGCCTACAATGCCGAGGTCACCTAGGCCGAAGCCTACATTAGTGAGAGAAGTGCCCAAACCTAATAAGGACAAGAAGAAGAAGCCCATGCTAGTTCACGAGTCACCAAGGAAGCATGCTACTACCCAGGCCTAGAAGAAATAAAAACCTAACACTAAGGAAAGGGAGAAAGTAGTGGATTTGGAGGTCGAAGAGGGTACAGAGGACATAGACACCGAGGGGGTGGATCCTATATCCAAGTTGTTAGATTATATCCCTCCGTGCAAGGGAAAAGTGAAGGTCCTTAAGGACTCAGATGCAGAACAATTCCTCCTCAATACACCCTTGTTACTGGAGAACCTCACTTTTGAAGGTCCATGCTTGGCGCAAATTCCACATCTCAAGCTGGAAGACTGGGATCTGGTAGACCACAAGAGGTTCCCCCACTTGAAAACAAAGAAATATATGAATATGATCTTTTACAAAGAATTAGGTGTCACCACGCTAGAGCCTATGGAGTGGATTCGTGGAGTGAATCATTCAGTGTTTTTGAACCTGTTGTGGGTAACCCACTACCACCACTCTAACATCAACCTGATTGTCATCAAACAGTTGCTGACCCTGGTGCATGACAACTGTTTTTGGTTGAGTGTGTTGATCCCTATCATCGATATGTTGATCCATCAGATCACGTTGTTACCACACTTGGGGTTGAATCCAGCCAAGGAGTTTAGCAGAAAGACAAGCGAGTGTGACCTCGTAGAGAAAATGAAGGACAAGTTCAAATTAGTAAAGAAGACACGTGGGTACTTGATCACCTCTATCATCGACCCCATAGTGAAGATTTCCACATAGACCCTACGAGCAAAGTCATGAGGAAATGTTTTGCAGACGAGGTTCCAACGCCAGTTATTTCTTTGGTTGCATAGTGCATGGAGGGTGTACAGTTCAACTGGGCATGCTACCTTTGTAGTGAGTTCCTTGCGAGATATTGATAGGCACCGGATGAGATTAAAACATTCCATTATTCGTGGTTGTTTCTCTCCATTGCGCTCGTCGTTTGGAATCTTTTGGATGATAGTCAATTTCCTCCCATGGAGAAAGATTCGTTGGAGGCTGCATAGTTTGCATCCCTCTGAGCAACAAAGGATGTTGAATGCATTACAGAAACCAAAGTCTTCTGGGTGTTGATGGAGCTGAGCATTGGCATGTCCATCAACGAGAAGCCACAATTGTCACCAACTATGTTGGAGAATGTTTTAGAATACACAGATTTCAAAGATGACTTCCACCACATATACATCTAGGCGTGAAAGGATTTGCAGAAAAAATTGTTGACCTACCTTAACATTTTTCAAAAGATGCTCTTTAGGAGGTCATCAAGCATTGGCCGATAGATTGGCACACTCCATTCAATTTGGCTATGGGCACCAACAAATCCATAGAAAAGAAGAATAAGGAAGCAACAAAGCAGAAAGTCCAGCACTTCGCTAAGAAGCAAAAAAAAGAGGTCGAGGCGAAGGCCTCGATGGAAGCAGAGCACATTGCAAAGTAGCAGGATGAATAAGAAGAGTGTGGTTCCAAGCATAGTGGTAAGTATCCTTCTCCCCAAACAGAGGAGGAGGAGCGGTTAGCACAGGGCGGCGGTGGCTAGGAGGAGCAGAGCACCCCCTTCCAGATAAAAAGGTATAGGGAACAGGAAAGGAAGGCCCGTAGAAGAAATCAAAAGTGCCCAAGCCATCGCTAGACCCAATCATTCTAACAGATGGTGACCTTGATGAGATTGGAGATAAGGTGCATGATACCACCATAGAACTGTTGTAGTAGTTTGAGCAGCAGAACAACATGTGATGAGTACCATTCAGAAGGATATGTGTGAGCTATAGATTCAGACGACTCAGATCCAGGTAGGCGTAGGGCATATTAGCACTGCATCAACAAGTTTGGCACGAGCGACCACTCAGGCAGCATAGATGGTTCGATCACTAGATCTTCGGGCAGTCACGCTGCCAGATGGAGCCTTGATCACAGAGGTAGTCAATGACAAGATCATAGTAAGTTCTTTGAATAATATCAGCCTCAACCTAGCTACACTCCCTAATGAATACCTTCACATGCTACAAGGAGGTGTGACAAAAGATTTCAAAGCTTGGGAGCACTGCGTTCTTAGCCTCATCAGTGAGTATTAGGTGAACAATGAATAGATTTTTGTTGAGAAGATAGAGGTGCTAAAGGCCAAGGACACAATCTAGGTATAGAGCGCTCAGCTGGTGACCGCAGTATCAGAATTTCATATCTTGGAGGATGCATCATTGGAGGCAAAGATCATAAAACTTGCCACAAGCGTGGGTGACACCAAAGCAGTGGTGGCTAGATTCAGTTTGCGTTGAACCTAAATATAATAGAATTGGAGCTCAAGTTGCAACCTTCAACCCCGCCAGAGGTAAGGGAACAACGCGAAGCCGCTGTGAAAGATGGAGTCGCAATGGTGGATGCCGTGGTGGTAGACTGCACCAGGCTATTTGAGTAGGCTATGAAGGTAGTCACGATCCTACAGGAAGATCCCACCCTGTAGGTCTTAATACAGAAGTCCACGAGCTCTAACAACAATATGATGAAGTGAGGGCAACAAAGTGCACCGTTGCTATAGTGAAACAACTTACCAAGCTACAAGAGGAAAAGTAGCTACTTACACAGGTGGAAGCAACTCAGGAGAAAGAGGTCATTCTCAAGGTCAAATTGGGGCCCTAGTTGGATGAAGCCTACATAATCTGCACCAATATTAAGGAGAAATTGTGAACTTGCAGAGTATGCAGTGGAAAATCAAGCAAGATAGTGCAAGACGAGCGACAAAGCAGCTGGTGGAACAGATCAAGTTGGTAGCCACGAAGAGCATGACTAAGGTAGTAGTTGCACAAGTGGAGCTGAGGGATATTCACAATAAGATCTCTACACTAGCTAAGTGACTTGATGGAGAGTCATGATATTTTTGTTGGGCGCCTACTGGAATGGGGTCCCCTAGGGTCAATTTTGGGGAAAAAGCCCAAGTTTTAAGGCAAAATCCCAAGTTTTGTTGTATAAATATGTAAATTCTCTGCAAATTGTGGTTGCAGAGTGTGCAGTTAGTTATAGAATCATAAAGGGTTTTACCCTTCTTTATGTAACGTGAGTCGACTTTTTGAGGATCTACCCATGGTCCATGAACCATGGGATTGTATAAATAGGTGTGTCTTTGGATGTCTAAGGCAAGTAATGAAGTTTGTCTATGGGAGAAGTCTAGAGAATTAGCATTGAAGAGTAGAAAGAAAGGATCTGCAGCTGTGTGTGCAGAGGACTAGAGTAGAGTCCGCAACTGAGTGCGCGGACCTTTGCAACTGAGTGTGCAGGGAAGTCTTGAGTTTGTAAGGTGAACTGCATATTAATAAAGAAGATTGATGTAGAAATACCCGTGTTTGTCTCTTTACTTATGTTTTATATTAATATGCTTTATGTTGTGATGAATTATGGGTTTATAAAATAATGATGTACTGATGTGCGACTTTACACAATTTATAATATTACATGAACACAATTGATGTTAACCATTTAGGCAAATATTACCTTGTTGTTTGTTAAAGTTATCAAACACTTAAGCTAATCTGAGTAATCACTAGGTTAAGATTAATCTTCGAGGCTCGTAAGTAGCAAATTAGTCTGTTCAAGGTCCATGAAATATAGTCATAGACCTTTGCGGAGGTCTAGATGCTGATTAAAGGGAGTTATATCGATAAGCCATAAAGTCTTATCGATCTATGCGAATGCAAATTTAGGGCATAAAATGACATCACGTTGATCTTTTGGTGTGGAAACTTGGTTCCAAAATCCCCCCATATTTCTTCGAGTGAGACTTCAGTCCTCACTCTTCGGATTGATGCCGAAAGGGCCAGTAGTGTGGGAATTTGTTTGGTGCAACTAACTCTAAACATGGGTCAAGACCCATTAAGTCAATAGGTATGATGACCCGGTTTCCATTATCTTAAAGATATGCCTTAGATCTTGCTTGTCGTCACATGAGAGTGGTATACTTAGCCTTCAAACATTGAGGTTTGTGTACTTGGTGAGTGCTTAGTGTCTCTTGTGTCAAGGTTCTTTCACTGCAGAGGGAGAGGGTGACAATGAGCCTCAAGTCAAAAGGGAATATTCACAACTCTATTCAAGTCACAAAACACAACTGGACATGCACAACCTCTGGCAGAGCAGTCCACATAGATGCGACAGTAAAAAACACAAAGTGAACAGATAGCATGTATAACACCCAATAGAATAGTCCACACGAGTGGTAGGGTCATTATAACAAGTTTACAAGAATGAATATGTCGAGTGTCTAATAGAATAGTCCACATGGGCAAGGCAGTGTTAACAACTAATACAACACATTTCCAATAGAATATGTACTAGAACAACAAAATAGATCAACTGTCTTAATATAGGTTAAAGAAACATGCATTACAAGCATCCAAAGAATTGTCTTACAAATGATTACAATACATGTGTGAAAAGGTGTTGACCTGTTAACAGGCTTATGAATTAAGCGAAAATTCCAAGACGCATCTTTACACCATTACATCACTAATCCTAATAGCAGGGCATTGGAGGCACTGCTTGCTCCTCAAAAAAGACTATAGACTCTCAAGGATATGTGGGAGGAACCAAGGTGAAAAGTCCCTTTTCATGTACAAATGAGGGGTATATATAGCCAACGGTGAAACTGACCGTTGTGACTATTTGACTTCCCTCATGACTGATCGATTTACATGACTCTTCAACTTAGATGACTCTTTAACTTCACTCATGGGTATCTTGTACTTCCACGTTACATTACATTGATTACACAGTTTTGACCCAAAGTAGTGATGTGGCCAAGGTGACTCATGACACAAGTCGACATGATGTTGTAGGTATGCACATGCTAGTTGTTTTGTTCATGTTGAGTTGTTGTGTTTCTGAGCGATGCATGTGCCCGTGATGTACCATAGCTTCACCTTCACATGGCAAAGTGCACAAAGTCTTCAATGGTCTTAGTGTTCACTTGATAGTTCATGTGTGCACATGTGTCTCCTTTTCTTGCTACTTGGTATGGTTCGTGTGTTCGTCTAACCATGAACATGTATTCTAGCATGCAATCCTTGTTCATCTCATTCGTCATCGTGCCAAGTCTCATCCATGTACCTATTTCTGTAATCACTCATGATGAGACAACATGAAATCCATAAATACCCTAGTCTACCATGATGCATTATCTTTCAGTTCCTAGTGCAGGTAACTGGGGCAGAGGAAAAGGCTTTGAAACAGCATAGAGCACATGTCATGCTGGGATGCGAGGTTCTGGGGCATTATCAAGAAAAATTGCACAGAGGTCATTGGGAGGCTGGGATGAGCAGTCTGAAACAACAATTACATTTTGCAGGATCTGACTCATCTAGGAGGCATAATTGCTCATGTTTTCCTAGGAATTCAGTGTGGGCAAAAGAGGACACTGGCAATGAAACGTATGCAGATTTTTAGGGGACACTGGGAGTGGACTGTGAGAGCTTGCTGGCCAAAACTACGCAAAAATCAGAGGAAGTCATGTTGAACATGTCTGCACAATTTCTGTGTTGATTTGGGTGTTAAGAAGCTAGTGGATAGTCCAGGAAAACTACGCAATTTTCAGGAGGAGAAGCAGATCGACTGGCAGGGGGAATGACTGACATAAGCACACATTTTTCAGAGAAAGTATAGTGATAAGAAGTAGGTGCCTATCCCTCTTTTCTACACAATGTCTTCAATCAATGGATGTAAGCATGCTGACATCTTATGCAAATTTTTTTGGAGGAAAAAAGCTCGAGGTCAGTGCTGGTCAAACTCTTTGGTTGACTAGCGGGAGGATTAATGAATTAACTTGCAGGCAATGTAGATTGATATGGATTCTTGGGAAACTTTTGCATTCTTCTTGGTGACAGTCAGCCAGGTCGATCCCAGGATTTCATAGTGGAGACTGCCTAGGAGGAAACCTCAAGCTTTGTGAAATTCAGGGTAAAATTACTATGTGACTGAGGGATGAGATTGCACAATGCAGCTTAGAGAAGGTTTGGCTCATGGAGGGTGGTCCGATCAACAAATATTTGGCAAAATGATTAAGTGTGTGAGCGAGTGAACTCGTGTATACATGACCTTGTGAACACACACTCAAGATGACTTGATGACAAGACATCTCAAACTAACAAGACAACATATGCTCAGTGTGACTAACTGTGAGCTTGTCTAATGGTGAAAGCAACAAGTGTGAGACTTCAGATAGAACTTCAAAAGAATGTGACAACACTTACATGACAGTGCTAAAAAAATCATGTGTGAGTGTGTAGATTTTTACATAGAGAACACAACTTAAAACAAACCTTCAACATCACAAGAACAAGGTCGCAAGCATGATATATAAATCAACATGCCGAAGACGACAGTTGGTTAAACAACGAAAAGGAAGCAAGACATGTAGAGGAAACACATGAAATGACCTTTTGTGTTTGTGCACATGTATGTTACTGAGGACAAGATGATATGACAATGAAAACAAGTCCTACAAACTCAACTAAGAGGTGTACTTCGAAATGTGCTCTTTACTTACCATACTTACCATCGATATGATTATGCATCGGATGAAGTTTGTATGTGATTCTAAACTTTTTCCATTACTTTGTCTCTTGGTCCTTCTCCTAAAATCCTTGGGAGTGATCTCGGATGTCACCTTCTCCTATAGTCACTGAGCAATGGATCAACACAGTTTCACTGGGAAGTGACTATTGACAAGATGAGGCCATGGGAGGCCCACTTTCCTAGTTTCTAAATGCAAGACAAATGAGGAAGCTTGGAAAACATTGCACATTTTGTAGGCACAAAACATTGTTGCATGATGGGGGTCTTGGAAGCACACCTCTACACAATTTTTGAGTGTAGTGTAGCTCGAGAAGATAAGAGACAATACTGCATAGTTTCTGGGTGCAAGGTAGACTAAGCCACTGAGGAACAATACTACGCACATTCTGTTGACAGTGGGTTTTGAACAAAGAAGGATATTGGAGGAAACTACTATGCAATTTTGGTTGCCGAGGGATGTTGGGGACTCTGTGCACTACGGGGTTTCAACAGGTAAGGGAGGAAGCTTGATGGTTGCAGAAGCAAAGTGCAGAGTTCCGGGAAGTTGGATAAGCCCCCCCAAACCCCTGCAGGGGGGACAAGTCCCCCCCCCCCCCATGTGGAGGGGTGTACAATCTTCCTCGGGTATACATCTAGCTGAAACCTTTGAATACAGAAGATAATCAGGCTCCACACCCAACAATCCCCCACTTGGAGACTGATTATAGCAACTCCACGGCTGTTTCATTTTCTAGATAATGACTCCACTTTGGACCTGGATGTTTCTCATCTTATTCATCATAATTTAAGACCAATTTAAACTGAGCAGATTCTCAGTTTCTCCCTAGTTACAACTTTTATTAACATATCTCTAGGATTCTGGCTAGTGTGTACCTTTTCCAGCTTTAACTGTCCATCTTCCAATGCTGACCATATGAAATGGTACTTGAGCTGTATATGTTTAGTCTTGAAATGAAATGCAGAGTTCTTTGAAAGATGTATGGCACTATGGCTATCACTGTATAACCTGCCCAACTCCAGCTTTTTACCCAATTCATCCAGAAACCTTTGTAACCAAATCATTTCTTTACTAGCCTCTATAGCATCAACATACTCTTCTTCTATTGTTAAAAGTGCAACAACACTTTGGATTTTTGAAAACCAACTGACAATTGTTCCACCTATAGTAAATACATATCCTGTAGTTACCCTCCTGTTATCTATGTCAACTTCCATATCTGCATCAACATATCCCTGTAGAGCAATGTTTGAACCACCAAAGCATAATGCTTGATTTGTGGTACCTCTCAAATACCTGAGAATCCACTTCACCACCATCTAATGTTCTTTTCCTGGATTGTTCATGTACCTACTTACAACTCCCACTGCATGTGCAATGTTAGGCCTTGTGCATACCATTGCATACATTAAACTTCCAACTGCTGATGCATATGGAACTTTAGACATATGAGCCATTTCTTCCTTAGTCTTGGGACACATCTCCTTACTTAATTTGAAATGGCTAACCAAAGGTATACTAACTAGTTTTGCATTCTGCTTATTAAAACTTTTCAACACCTTTTCTATGTACTCACTTTGAGAAAATGTTAATTTCTGATTCTTCCTGTCTCTAGTTATTCTCATACCAAGGATTTTTTTTGTAGCACCCAAATCCTTTACAAATAAGTTTGCCAATTTCCTTTTGAGCACATTTATTTCTCGCAAGTTATAACCTGCAACAAGCATGTCATCTACATACAATAACAATATAATATAGTTGTCATCATTTTTCCTTTTGAGATAAACACAATGATTAGAGTGACATCTAGTATAACCCTATTCTGACATAAAACTGTCAAATTTTAGATACAACTTCCTTGGAGCCTGTTTAAGCCATACAAGCTCTTCTTCAACCTACACACTAGTTTCTCCTTCCCTTTTACCTCATATCCTTGTGGTTGCTGCATATATATCTCTTCCTCCAAATGCCCATGGAGAAAGGTTGTCTTTACATATAACTTCTCAAGATTTAAATCTTTAGCAGCTACTAGAATTAGAATAGTTCTGATTGAAATCATTTTCACAACAGGAGAAAATATCTCATCAAAGTCTATACCATTTTTCTGTGCAAACCCCTTCACCACAAGTCTAGCTTTGTACTTTTTTCTACCTCCATCTTCTTCCTTTAGCTTGTAAACCCATTTATTCTACAATGTTGTTTTACCTGCAAGCAACCTGACTAAGTCCCAAGTCTGGTTATGTGCTAAGTAGTCCATCTCTTCTTTCATGGCTTGCTCCCACTTCTTCCTAGTTTCTACCTGCATTGCTTCTTCATAACATTCCGGTTCACCAGAATCAGTCAACAATACATAATATAATGAAGGAGAGTATTGTTCAGGGGGTCTACTTATCTTGGTAGATCTTCTAACACCACTTTCAAATGTTTGAGGTGTTTGTTGTTGTTGTGGTTGTTGTTCTAGCTATTGATCATTACGATTTTCAGGCACCATCACTTTTCCTCTGATATCATCAAGCACTGTGTATTCTCTGTTTTCTTTTTCCTGTTTCTTTTCCTACAACTTATTCTTATACAAGACCTTTTCATTGAATATTACATCTCTGCTCCTAATGATTTTGTAATTTTCATAATCATATAAGTGATAACCAAAATCATTAACACCATATCCAATAAAGGTACATTTCTTTGATTTTGCCTCAAGATTTTTTTTATTTTCTTTATTAATGTGGACAAAGGCTTCACAACCAAAAGTCTTTAAAAATGAGTAGTTTACCTTTTTACCTGTCCATGCCTCCTTTAGAATACCACGATCCAAGGAACTTGAAGGCCCTCTGTTTATTAGATAAACAGTAGTGTCTACAACATCTGCCCCAATTATAAAGGCAATCTTGCATGCAATCTTATGCACCTTGCACGCTGCATGATTTCCCTATTCATCCTTTCTGACACACTAGTTTCTTGTGGTGTTCCTAGAACTATCTTCTCTCTACAAATTCCATTCTCTGAACAGTACCTATCAACCTCTTTGCTGCAATATTCACCTCAATTATTTGATCTGAGACACTTCAACCTTTTCCTCGTCTCATTTCCAACCAAAGCTTTCTATTTCTTGAAAATACCAAATGTATCAGATTTATTTCGAATACAATAAATCTAGGTTTTTTTGGTTGCATCATCGATAAAAGTAACATAATAACAAGAGCCACAAAGAGAGGATACTTGAGCAAGTCCCCATATATTTGTATGCAAAACCTCTATTTTTTCGCTCTTCTTTACATTCCCAACTCTAACGAATCTAACTCTCTTATGTTTTCCATAAACACAATTTTCATAGAATTTTAAATCAACATGCTTCAAACCTAGAAACAAATTTCTAGAGTGAAGAATCTGCATCCCCTTCTCACTCATGTGCCAGAGCCTATGATGCCACAATGACGTATCTTGTCTTGTAGAGGTTAAAGTATTTACAGAATTAGAAATACCATTGCATAAGTACAAAGTACCAACCTTTCCTCCTTTCACTATTACCAATGATCTTTTAGCGACCTTCCAGATTTTATCTGTGAAATTACTTACGCAACCTTCACCTCCCAACTGCCCTGTTGAAATCATATTTTTCTTAAGATCTAGGACATGTACCTCCTTCAACAGCCATTGATTTCCATTATGTTGTTTTATGAAAACTGTACCCATTCCAACAATTTTACAGGGTTTATCATCACCCAATCGAACCTGTACAAAATATCCTTGAACATAATCATGAAAATGTTTCTTATCAGGTGTGGCATGGAATGATGCCCCTAAATCTACCACCTAGGCATCAATAATATTTTCTAATGAAAGAATCAAAGCATCTTGCAACACATCATTTGTTACATTCACTTCATCATTGTTTTCTTGCTGCACGTCTCCTCCTTTTCCCTTCCGAGACTTGCAGTCATTCTTCAGGTGTCTTTTATTCCCGCATTTCTAGCACACTATCCCCGATCTGGAATTGGATCTACCTTTTCTTGACTTACTGCGATACCCAGGGCTCTTTCCATTTTTCTTCCCCTAGTCTTTGTAGTTAAAGCATTACCTGATGTCTCACCGGAGATTTTCCGTTGCATTTCCTCACTAAGGATTGCACCGACAACATCATCAAAATTTAAAGTACTAGATCCAGAGACAGAGTTACTAATGGCCATAACTAAGCCATTCCAACTTTCTGGCAATGAGCA
>APFE030738501.1:92214-127980 GCA_000404065.3 Pinus taeda | reverse complement strand
TTAAGCTTCCAACTACTGATGCATATGGAACTTTAGACATATGAGCCATTTCTTCCTGAGTCTTGGGACACGCCTCCTTACTTAATTTGAAATGGCTAGCCAAAGGTATACTAACTGGTTTTGCATTTTGCATATTAAACCTTTTGAACACCTTTTCTATGTACTCACTTTGAGACAATGTTAATTTCTAATTCTTCTTGTCTCTATTTATTCTCATAGCAGGGATTTGTTTTGCAGCACCAAAATCCTTCATTGCAAATGAGTTTGCCAATCTTTATTTGAGCACATTTATTTCCTACATGTTAGAACCTGCAACAAGCATGTCATCTACATACAATAACAATATAATATAGTTGTCATCATTTTGCCTTTTGAGATAAACACAATGATTAGAGTGACATCTAGTATAACCTTGTTCAAACATAAATATATCAAATTATAGATACCACTGCCTTGAAACCTGTTTTAAGCCATACAAGCTCTTCTTCAACCTACACACTAGTTTCTCCTTCCCTTTTACCTCATATCCTTGTGGCTGCTGCATATATATCTCTTCCTCCAAATCCCTATGGAGAAAGGTTGTCTTTACATCTAACTACTCAAGATGTAAATCTTCAACAGCTACTAGAATTAGAATAGTTCTCATTGAAGTCATTTTCACAATAACAGAAAATATCTCATCAAAGTCTATAACCTTTTTCTATGCAAACCCCTTCACCACAAGTCTAGCTTTGTACCTTTTTCTACCTCCATTTTCTTCTTTTAGCCTGTAAACCCATTTATTCTGCAATGTTGTTTTACCTGCAGGCGACCTGACTAAGTCCCAAGTCTGGTTATGTGCAAGGAGTCCATCTCTTATTTCATGGCTTACTCCCACTTCTTCCTAGTTTCTACTTACACTGCTTCTTCATAACATTCTGCTTCACCAGAATCAGTCAACAATACATAATATAATGAAGGAGAGTATCGTTCAGGGGGTCTACTTATCCTAGTAGATCTTCTAACACCACTTTCAGGTGTTTGAGGTGCTTGTTGTTGATGTGGTTGTTTTTCTAGCTGTTGATTATTATGATTTTTAGGCACCATTACTTTTCCTATGATATCATCAAGCACTGTGTATTCTCTGTTTTCTTTTTCCTATTTCTTTTCCTACAACTTATTCTTATAAAAGACCTTTTCATTGAATATTACATCTCTGCTCCTAATAATTTTGTGATTTTCATAATCATATAAGCAATAACCAAAATCATTAACACCATATCCAATAAAAGTGCATTTCTTTGATTTTGCCTCAACCTTTGTTATAATTTCTTTATTAATGTGGACAAAGGCTTCACAACCAAAAGTCTTTAAAAATGAGTAGTTTACCTTTTTACCTATCCATGCCTCCTCTAGAATATCACCATCCAAGGAACTTGAAGGCCCTCTATTTATTACATAAACGACAGTGTCTACAACATCTACCCAAAATTGTAAAGGCAATCCTGCATGCAATCTCATGCACCTTGCACGCTCCATGACTGTCCTATTCATCCTTTCTGACACACCATTTTCTTGTGGTGTTCTTGGAACTGTCTTCTGTCTACAAATTCCATTCTCTGAACAGTACCTATCAAACTCTTTGCTTCAATATTCACCTCCATTATCTGATCTGAGACACTTCAACCTTTTCCCTATCTCATTTTCAACCAAAGATTTCCATTTCTTGAAAATATCAAATACATTATATTTATTTCAAATACAGTAAATCCAAGTCTTTTTGGTTGCATCATCAATAAAAGTAACATAATAACGAAAGCCACCAAGAGATGATACCTGAGCAAGTCCCCATGCATCTGTATGCACAAGTTCTAATTTCTCTTTCTTCTTTTCTTTCCCAACTCTAAGGAATCTGACTGTCTTCTGTTTTCCATAAACACAATTTTCAAAGAATTTTAAATCAACATGCTTCAAACCTTGCAACATATTTCTTGAGTAAACAATCTGCATCCCCTTCTCACTCATTTTCCCGAGCATATGATGCCACAATGACATATCTTCTCATGTAGAGGTTAAATCATTTAGAGAATTAGAAATACCATTGCATAAGTACAGTGTACCAACCCTTCCTCCTTGTGCTATTACCAAGGATCCTTTAGTGACCTTCCAGGTTTTATGTTTGAAAGTATTTACGCAACCTTCACCCCCCAATTACCCTATTGAACTCAGATTTTTCTTCAAATCTGGAACATGCCTTACCTCCTTCAATAGCTATTGATTTCCATTTTGTTGTTTTATAAAAATTGTACCCATTCCAATGATTTTACAGGGTTTATCATCATCCAATCGAACTTGTCCAAAATATCCTTGAACGTCATCATGAAAATGTTTCTTAATAGGTGTGGCATGGAATGAGGCCCCTGAATCTACCACCCAGGCATCAATAATATTTTCTAATGAAAGAATCAAAGCATCTTACAACACATCACCTGTTACATTCGCTTCATGATTGTTTTCTTGTTGCGCGTCTCCTTCTTTTTCCTTCTGAGGCTTGCAGTATTTCTTCAGGTGTCCTTTCCTCCCGCATTTCCAATGAACTATCCTTGATCTGGACTTGGATTTGCCTTTTCTTGACTTACTACGATATCCAGGGCTCTTTCCTCTTTCCATTTTTCTTCCCCTAGTCTCTGCAGTCAAAGCATTACCGGATGTCTCACCAGATCTTTTCCATCGTATTTCCTTGCTAGGGATTGCACTGACAACATCATCAAACTTTAAAGTAATAGATCCAGAGACAGAGTTACTAATGGCCATAACTAAGCCATTCCAACTTTCTAGCAATGAGCACAGAAATAATAGAGCCCTAACTTCATCATCAAAATTTACCCCTACAGAACTTAACTGACATGTAACTATATTAAAATCACTTAAATGGTCTACAACAGATCCACCTTCTGACATATTCATATTAAATAAATGCTTCATAAGAGATACCTTATTTGAGGCTGATGGTTTTTCATATAGTTTGGTCAATCCCGACATTAAACCTTCTGTTGTTGTTTCCTTTGAGATATTAAACGCTACTGACGCCGCTAGGCATAGCCATATTGTTCCAAGTGACTTTCTGTCGAGAATATCCCATTCTGTGTCTGTCATACTCATCAGCTTCTTTGTCTTTCTACTTAATGGTAGGTACAAATCTCTCTGATACAGATAATCTTCCATCTGCATCTTCCACAGCTGGTATTTTTTGCCGTTGAATTATTTGACCCTAAACATACCATCTTCTGCCATTTCTCCCACTCGAACCAGGAACCCTTCTCTCCTATGAGTTTATCAGCCAAATAGACCTTCGGCTCTGATACCAGTTATTAGAAGATTATATATTATAGAGCAACAAAACACATAAAATATTGCAGAAATATAAACACAGAAAACCCATAAAACAAGACAGACACAAATATATGTGGTTCACCCAGTTTGGTCTATGTCCACGGAGAAACAACCAGTCCTTCTTTTATTATATTATCCAACAAACTAAAGAGATACAACCTACAATAGATCCACTGTAACACCCTCTTCGCTTTCAATCTACTCTCTCTTTCTCACTCAGAATACATATATACATAGACGTAGTACAATTCCCTCATATATAGTGAGGGGTTTCCTTTTTGGGCAAAAAACCCTAAATTAAACATAACTTCTACCATCAAATCATCCGCCTAATGAAAGACCTAGGTTGACTAGAAATTACTAGACTTTTACAAGGCAATTTTACATCTATTTTTAGCTTCGGGGGCATTTCCCCCAAACCCTGCCGAGGTACCGCTGACCCCTAGACCCCCCAACCGAGGGGGATTAGCCGCCCTGAACCCCCACGGGGGTGAAAAGTCCCCCCTGTGTGGACGAGTGTACAGTCTTCCTGGGGTATACATCGGACTAAAACCTTTGAATACAAAAGATAATCAGGTTCCACACCCAACAATCTCCCACTTGGAGACTGATTATAGCAACTCCATCGCTGCTTCATTTTTCTAGATAATGACTCCACTTTGGACTAGGTTATTTCTCATATTCTTCATCATACTTGAAGACCAATTGAAACTGAACAAATTCTCAGTTTCTCCCTAATTACAACTTTTGTTAACATATATGCAAGATTCTGGCTAGTGTGTATCTTTTCTAGCTTCAACTGTCTGTCTTCCAACGCTGACCGTATGAAATGGTACTTGAGATATATATGTTTAGTCTTGGAATGAAATGTAGTGTTCTTTGCAAGATTTATGGCACTCTGGTTGTCACTGTATAACCTGCCCAACTCCAACTGTTTGCCCAATTCATCGAGAAACCTTTGTAACCAAATCATTTCTTTACTAGCCTCTGTAGCAGCAACATACTCTGCTTGTGTTGTTGAAAGTGCAGCAACACATTGGATTTTTGAAACCCAACTAATAGTTGTTCCACCTACAGTAAATACATATCATGTAGTGCTCCTCCTATTATCTCTATCACCTGCCATATTTGCATCAACATATCCCTGTAGAGCAATGTCTGAACCACCAAACCATAATGCTTGATTTGTGGTACGTCTCAAATACCTGAGAATCCACTTCACTATCATCCAATGTTCTTTTCCTGGATTGTTCATGCACCTACTTACAACTCCCACTGCATGTGCAATATCAGGCCTTGTGCAGACCATTGCATACATTAAGCTTCCAACTGTTGATGCATATGGAACTTTAGACATATGAGCCATTTCTTCCTGAGTCTTGGGACACTCCTCCTTAATTAATTTGAAATGGATAGCCAAAGGTATACTAACTGGTTTTGCATTCTGGATATTAAACCTTTTCAACACCTTTTATATGTACTCACTTTGAGACAATGTTAATTTCCAATTCTTCCTATCTCTAGTTATTCTCATACCAAGGATTTGTTTTGCAGCACCCAAATCCTTCATCGCAAATGAGTTTTCCAATTTCTTTTTAAGCACATTAATTTCCTACATGTTAAAACCTGCAACAAGCATGTCATCTACATACAATAACAATGTAATATAGCTATCATCATTTTGCCTTTTGAGATAAACACAATGATCACAGTGACATCTAGTATAACCTTGTTCAGACTTAAACCTATCAAATTTTAGATACCAGTGCCTTGGAGCCTGTTTTAAGCCATACAAGCTCTTTTCAACCTACACACTAGTTTCTCCTTCCCTTTTACCTCATATCTTAGTGGCTGCTGCATATATATCTCTTCCTCCAAATCTCCATGGAGAAAGGCTATCTCTACTTCTAACTGCTCAAGATGTAAATTTTCAGCAGCTACTAGAATTAGAATAGTTCTGATTGAAGTCATTTTCACAACAGCAGAAAATATCTCATCAAAATCTATACTCTTTTTTTGTGCAAACCCCTTCACCACAAGTCTAGCTTTGTACCTTTTTCTACCTCCATGTTCTTCCTTTAGCCTGTAAACCCATTTATTCTGCAATGTTGTTTTACTTGCAGGCAACCTGACTAAGTCCAAAATCTGGTTATGTGCTAAGGAGTCCATCTCTTCTTTCATGGCTTGCTCCCACTTCTTCCTGGTTTCTACCTGCACTACTTCTTCATAACATTCTTGTTCACCAGAATCAGTCAACAACACATAATATAATGAAGGAGAGTATCGTTCATGGGGTCCTGGTAGATCTTACAACACCACTTTCAGGTGTTTGAGATGTTTGTTGCTGTTGTGGTTGTTGTTCTAGCTGTTGATCATTATGATTTTCAAGCACCATCACTTTTCCTTTGATATTATCAAGCACTGTGTTTTCTCTATTTTCTTTTTCCTACAACTGATTTTTATACAAGACCTTTTCATTAAATATTGCATCTCTACTCCTAATTATTTTGTGATTTTCATAATCATATAAGGGATAACCCAAATAATTAACACCATATCCAATAAAGGTACATTTCTTTGATTTTTCCTCAAGTTTTGTTCTATTTTCTTTATTAATGTGGACAAAGGCTTCACAACAAAAAGTCTTTAAAAATGATTAGTTTACCTTTATACCTGTCAATGCCTCCTCTGGAATACCACCATCCAAGGAACTTGAAGGTTGTCTGTTTATTAGATAAACAACAGTGTCTACAACATCTACCCAAAATTGTATAGGCAATCCTACATGCAATCTCATGCACCTTGCATGCTCCATGATTGTCCTATTCATCCTTTCTGACACACCATTTTCTTATGGTGTTCCTGGAACTGTCTTCTCTCTACGAATTCCATTCTCTGAACAATACCTATCAAACTATTTTCTACAATGTTCACCTCCCTTATCTAATCTGAGACACTTCAACCTTTTCCCTGTCTCATTTTCAACCAAAGTTTCCATTTCTTGAAAATATCAAATAGATCAGATTTATTTCGAATACAATAAATCCAGGATTTTCTGGTTGCATCATCAATAAAAGTAAGATAATAACAAGAGCGACCAAGAGAGGATACCTGAGCAAGTCCCCATACATCTGTATGCACAAGCTCTAATTTTTCGCTCTTCTTTTATTTCCCAACTCTAAGGAATTTGACTCTCTTATGTTTTCCATAAACATAATTTTCAGATAATTTTAAATCAACATGCTTCAAACTTGGAAACAAATTTCTTGAGTGAAGAATCTGCATCCCCTTCTCACTCTTGTGCCCGAGCCTATGATTCCACAATGCCGTATCTTCTCATATAGAGTTTAAATCATTTACAAAATTAGAAATACCATTGCATAAGTACAATGTACCAACCTTTCCTCCTTTCGCTATTACCAAGGATCCTTTAGTGACCTTCCAGGTTTTATCTGTGAAAGTACTTACGCAAGCTTCACCTCTCAACTGCCCTGTTGAAATCAGATTTTTCTTCAGATCTAGAACATGCCTTAGCTCCTTCAATAGCCATCTTCTGCCATTTCTCCCACTCGAACCAGGAACCCTTCTCTCCTGTGAGTTTATCAGCCATATAGACCTTCGGCTCTGATAATAGTTGTTAGAAAATTATATATTACAGAGCAATGGAACACATAAAATATTGCAGAAATATAAACACAGAAAACACATAAAACAAGAGAGACACAGATATACGTGGTTCACCCAGTTTGGGCTACGTCCACAGAAAAGCAGCCAGTCCTTCTTTTATTATATTATCCAGCAAATTGAGGAGATACAACCTACAGTAGATTCATTCTAACACCCTCTTCGCTCTCAATCTCCTCTCTCTTCCTCACTCAGAATATAGATATACATAGACGCAATACAATTCCCTCATATACAGACAATTATTATTGTTTTACTTGCAGGAAACCTCACTAAGTCCCAAGTCTGGTTATGTGCTAAGGAGTCCATCTCTTCTTTCATGGCTTGATCCCACTTCTTCCTAGTTTCTACCTGCACTACTACTTCGTAACATTCCGGTTCACCAGAATCAGTCAACAATACATAATATAATGAAGGAGAGTATCATTCAGGGGGTCTACTTATCCTGGTAGATCTTCTAACACCACTTTCAAGTGTTTGAGGTGCTTTTTGTTGTTATGGTTGTTGTTCTAGCTATTGATCATTATGATTTTTAGGCACCATCCCTTTTCCTGTGATATAATCAAGCACTGTGTATTCTCTGTTTTCTTTTCCTTGTTTCTTTTCCTGCAACCGATTCTTATAGAAGACCTTTTCATTGAATATTACATCTCTACTCCTAATGATTTTGTAATTTTCATAATCATATAATCGATAACCAAAATCATTAACACCATATCCAATAAAGGTACATTTCTTTGATTTTGCCTCAAGCTTTGTTCTATTTTCTTTATTAATGTGGATAAAGGGTTCACAACCAAAAGTCTTTAAAAATGAGTAGTTTACCTTTTTACCTGTCCATGCCTCCTCTGAAATACCACCATCCAAGGAACTTGAAGGCCCTCTGTTTATTAGATAAACAATAGTGTTTACAGCATCTACCCCAAATTGTAAAGGCAATCCTCCATGCAATCTCATTCACCTTGCACGCTCCATGATTGTCTTGTTCATCCTTTCTGACACACCATTTTCTTGTAGTGTTCCTGGAACTATCTTCTCTCTATGAATTCCATTATTTGAACAGTACCTATCAAACTCTTTGCTACAATGTTCGCCTCCATTATCTAATCTGAGACACTTCAACCTTTTCCTTGTCTCATTTTCAACCAAAGTTTTCATTTCTTGAAAATATCAAATACATCATATTTATTTCGAATACAATAAATCCAGGTTTTTCTTGTTGCATCATCAATAAAAGTAACATAATAATGAGAGCCACCAAGAGATGATACCTAAACAGGTCCCCATACATCTGTATGCACAAACTCTAATTTTTCGCTCTTCTTTTCTTTCCCAACTCTAAGGAATCTGACTCTCTTCTGTTTTCCATAAACACAATTTTCAGAGAATTTTAAATCAACATGCTTCAAACCTAGCAACATATTTCTTGAGTGAAGAATCTTCATCCCCTTCTCACTCATGTACCCGAGCCTATGATGCCACAATGACATATCTTCTCCTGTAGAGGTTAAAACATTTACAAAATTAGAAATACCATTGCATAAGTACAATGTACCAATCTTTCCTCCTTTTGATATTACCAAGGATCCTTTAGTGACATTCTAGGTTTTATCTGTGAAATTACTTACGCAACCTTCACCTCCCAACTACCCTATTGAAATTAGATTTTTCTTCAGATTTGGAACATGCCTTACCTCCTTCAATAGCCATTGATTTCCATTATGTTGTTTTATGAAAACTTTACCCATTCCAACAATTTTACAGGGTTTATCATCACTCGATCGAACCTATCCAAAATCTCCTTGAACATAATCACGAAAATGTTTCTTATCAGGTGTGGCATGGAATGAGGCCCCTGAATCTACCACCCAGGCATCAATAATAATTTCTAATGAAATAATCAAAGCATCCTACAACACATCACCTGTTACATTCGCTTCATGATTGTTTTGTTGTTGTGCATCTCCTTCTTTTCCATTCCAAGACTTGCAATCTTTCTTCAGGTGTCCTTTCTTCCCACATTTCCAGCACACTATCCCCGATCTGGACTTGGATTTTCCTTTTCTTGAATTACTCTGATATCCAGGGCTTTTTCCTCTTTCCATTTTTCTTCCCCTAGTCTCTGCAGTCAAAGCCTTACCTGATGTCTCACCTAAGCTTTTTTGTCACATTTCCTTGCTAGGGATTGCATTGACAACATCATTAAACTTTAAAGTACTAGATCCAGAGATAGAGTTACTGATGGCCATAACTAAGCCATTCCAACTTTCTGGTAATGAGCACAAAAATAATAGAGCCTTAACTTCATCATCAAAATTTACCCCTACAGAACATAATTGACTTGTAATTGTATTAAAATCATTTAAATGGTCTCCAACAGATCCACCTTCTCACATCTTCATAAGAAATACCTTATTTGAGGTCGAGGGTTTTTCATATAGTTTGGCCAATGCCGACATTAAACCGTTTTTTGTCGCTTCCTTTGAGATATTAAACACTACCAATGCCGTTAGGCACAGCCGTATTGTTCCAAGTGCCTTTCTATTGATAGTATCCCATTCTTTGTCTGTCATACTTGTCGGCTTGTTTGTCTTTCCGCTCAATGGTGGGTACATATCTCTCTGATACAGATAATCTTCCATCTGCATCTTCTACGGCTGGTAGTTTTGGCCGTTGAATTTTTTGACCCTAAACCTACCATCTTCCGCCATTGCTCCCACTGGAACCAAGAACCCTTCTCTCCTGTGAGTTTATCAGCCAAATAGACCTTCGGATCTGATAATAGTTGTTAGAAAATTATATATTACAGAGCAATGGAACAAATAAAATATTGCAGAAATATAAACACAGAAAATGCATAAAACAAGAGAGACACAGATATATGTGGTTCACCCAGTTTGGGATACGTCCACGGAAAAACAGCTAGTCCTTCTTTTATTATATTATCCAACAAACTCAGTAGATACAACCTACAGTACATTCGCTGTAACACCCTCTTCGCTCTCAATCTCCTCTCTCTTCCTCACTCAGAATACAGAGATACATAGACCCAATACAATTCCCTCATATACAGTGAGGGGTTGCCTTCTAAGGAAAAAACACTAAATTAAACATAACTTCTACCATCAGATCATCAGCCTAATGAATGGCCCAGATTGACTAGAAATTACTAGACTTTTAGGCAATTTTATATCTATTTTTAGCTTTGGGGGGCAGCCACCGAACCTCGGACCCCCCAACCGGGGGGATTAGACTCTCCGAACCCCCACGGGGGGCACAAGTCCCCCCCATGTGGAGGGGTGTATAGTATTCCTGGGGTATACGTCCAGTTGAAACCTTTGAATACAGAAGATAATCAGGCTCCACACCCAACAAACTCCCACTTGGAGACTGATTATAGCAACTCCATTGTTGCTTCATTTGCTAGACAATGACTCCACTTTGGACTTGGCTATTTCTCATCTTCTTCATCATACTTGAAGAACAATTGAAACTGAGAAGTTTCTCCTTAGTTACAACTTTTGTTAACATATCTGCAAGATTCTGGCTAGTGTATATCTTTTCCAGCTTCAACTATCCATCTTCCAATGCTGATTGTATGAAATGGTACTTGAGTTGTATATGTTTAGTTTTGAAATGAAATGCAGAGTTATTTGCAATATGTATGGCACTCTGGTTGTCACTGTATAACCTGCCCAACTCTAGCTTTTTACCCAATTCATCCAAAAAAATCATTTCTTTACAAATCATTTCTTTACTAGCCTCTATAGCAGCAACATAATCTACTCCTGTTGTTGAAAGTGCAACAACACTTTGGATTTTTGAAACCCAACTGACAAATGTTCAACCTACAGTAAATACATATCATGTAGTGCTCCTCCTATTATCTCTGTCACCTACCATATCTGCATCAACATATCCCTGTAGAGAAATGTCTGAACCACCAAAGCATAATGCTTGATTTGTGGTACCTCTCAAATACCTGAGAATCCACTTCACTACCATCCAATGTTCTTTTCCTAGAATTTTCATGTACCTGCTTACAACTCCCACTGCATGTGCAATATCAGTCCTTTTGCAGACCATTGCATACATTAAGCATCCAACTGCTGATGCATATGGAACTTTATACATATGAGCCATTTCATCCTGAGTCTTGGGACATGCCTCCTTACTTAATTTGAAATGGCTAGCCAAAGGTATACTAACTGGTTTTACTTTCTGCATATTAAAACTTTTCAACACCTTTTCAATGTACTCACTTTGAGACAATGTTAATTTTTGATTCTTCTTGTCTCTAGTTATTCTCATACCAAGGATTTGTTTTGTAACACGGAAATCCTTTATTGCAAATGAGTTTGGCAATTTCCTTTTCAGCACATTTATTTCTTGCATGTTAGAACTTGCAACAAGTATGTCATCTACATATAATAACAATATAATATATTTGTCATCATTTTTCCTTTTGAGATAAACACAATGATCAGGGTGACATCTGGTATAAACTTGTTCAAACATAAACCTATCAAATTTTAGATACCACTACCTTGGAGCCTGTTTTAAGCCATACAAGCTCTTCTTCAACATACACACTAGTTTCTCCTTCCCTTTTACCTCATATCCTTGTGGTTGCTGCATATATATCTCTTCCTCAAAATACCCATGGAGAAAGGTTGTCTTTACATCTAACTACTCAAGATTTAAATCTTCAGTAGCTACTAGAATTAGAATAGTTCTGATTGATGTCATTTCCACACTAGCAGAAAATATCTCATTAAGGTCTATACCTTTTTCTGTGCAAATCCCTTCACCACAAGTCTAGCTTTGTACCTTTTTCTACCTCCAGGATCTTCCTTTAGCCTGTACACCCATTTATTCTGCATGGTTGTTTTACCTGCAGGCAACTTGACTAAGTCCCCAGTCTGGTTATGTGCTAAGGATTTCATCTCTTCTTTCATGGCTTGCTCCCACTTCTTCCTTGTTTCTACCTGCACTACTTCTTCATAACATTCTGGTTCACCTGAATCAGTCAACAATACATAATATAATGAAGGAGAGTATCATTCAAGGCGTCTACTTATCCTGGTAGATTTTCTAACACCACTTTCAAGTGTTTGAGGTGCTTGTTGTTGTTGTGGTTGTTCTTCTAGCTGTTGTTCATTATGATTTCCAGTCACCATCACTTTTCCTGTGATATCATCAAGCACTTTATATTCTCTGTTTTCTTTTTCCTGTTTCTTTTCCTGCAACTGATTCATATACAAGACCTTTTCATTGAATATTACATCTCTACTCCTAATTATTTTATGATTTTCATAATCATATAAGCGATAACCAAAATCCTTAACACCATATCCAATAAAGGTACATTTCTTTGATTTTGCCTCAAGATTTGTTCTATTTTCTTTATTAATGTGGACAAAGGCCTCACAACCAAAAGTCTTTAAAAATGAGTAGTTTACCTTTTTACTTGTCCATGCCTCCTCTGGAATACCACCATCCAAGGAACTTGAAGGCCCTCTATTTATTAGATAAACAGCAGTGTCTACAGCATCTGCCCAAAATTGTAAAGGCAATCCTGCATGCAATCTCATGCACCTTGCACGCTTTATGATTGTCCTATTCATCCTTTCTAGCACACCATTTTTTTATGGTGTTCCTAGAACTATCTTCTGTCTACGAATTCAATTCTATAAACAGTACCTATCAAACTCTTTTTTATAATATTCACCTCCATTATCTGATCTGAGACACTTCAACCTTTTCCCTATCTTATTTTCAACCAAAGCTTTCCATTTCTTGAAAATATCAAATACATCAGATTTATTTCGAATACAATAAATCCAAGTTTTTCTAATTGCATCATCAATAAAAGTAACATAATAACTAGAGCCACCAAGAGATGATACCTGAGCAGGTCCCCATACATCTGTATGCACAAGCTCTAATTTTTCACTCTTCTTTTCTTTCCCAACTCTAAGGAATCTGAATCTCTTCTGTTTTCCATAAACACAATTTTCAAAGAATTTTAAATCAAAATGCTTCAAACCTGACAACAAATTTATTGAGTGAAGAATTTGCATCCCCTTCTCACTCATGTTCCTGAGCCTATGATGCCACAATGACATATGTTCTCCTATAGAGGTTATATCATTTACAAAATTACAAATACCATTGCATAAGTAGAATGTACCAACCTTTCCTCCTTTCACTATTACCGAGGATCCTTTAGTGACCTTCCATGATTTATCTGTGAAAGTACTTACGCAACCTTCACCTTCCGATTGCCCTCTTGAAATCAGATTTTTCTTCAGATATGGAACATGCCTTACCTCCTTCAATAGCCATTGATTTCCATTCTATTGTTTTATGAAAATTGTACCCATTCCAACGCTTTTACAGGGTTTATCATCACCCAATTGAACCTATCCAAAATCTCCTTGAACATAATCATGAAAATGTTTCTTATCAGGTGTCACATGGAATGAGGCCCCTGAATCTACCACTGAGGCATCAATAATATTTTCTAATCAAATAATTAAAGCATCTTGCAACACATCACCTGTTACATTCGCCTCATGATTGTTTTCTTGTTGCGCGTCTCCTTCTTTTCCCTTCCAAGACTCGCAGTCTTTCTTCAGGTGTCCTTTCTTCTCGCATTTCCAGCACACTATCCCCGATCTGGACTTGGATCTGCCTTTTCCTAACTTACTGCGCTATCCAGGGCTCTTTCCTCTTTCCATTTTTCTTCCCCTAGTCTTTACAGTCAAAGCATTACCTGATGTCTCACCGGAGCTTTTCTGTCACATTTCCTCTCTAAGGATTGAACCGACAACATCATCAAACTTTAAAGTACTAGATCCAGAGACAGAGTTACTAATGGTCATAACTAAGCCATTCCAACTTTCTAGCAATGAGCACAGAATTAATAGAGCCCTAACTTCATCATCAAAATTTACCCGTACAAAACTTAACTGACTTGTAATTGTATTAAAATCATTTAAATGGTCTGCAACAGTTCCACCTTCTGACAACTTCATATTAAATAAACGCTTCATAAGAAATACCTTATTTGAGGCCAAGGTTCTTTCATATAGTTTTGCCAATGTCGACGTTAAACCCTCTGTTGTCCTTTCCTTTGAGATATTAAATGCTACCAATGCTGGTAGGCATAGCCATATTGTTCCAAGTGCCTTTCTATTGAGAATATCCCATTGTGTGTCTATCATACTCATCAGCTTCTTTGTCTTTCTGCTCAATGGTAGGTACAGATCTCTCTGATATAGCTAATCTTCCATCTACATCTTCCACAACTGGTAGTTTTGACTGTTGAATTTTTCGACCCTAAACCTCACATATTCCGCCATTGCTCCACTTGAACCAGGAACCCTTCTCTCCTACGAGTTTATCATCCAAATAGACCTTTGGCTCTGATACCAGTTGTTAGAAAATTATATATTACGGAGCAATGGAACACATAAAATATTGCAGAAATATAAACACAGAAAACACATAAAACAAGAGAGACACAGACATAGAGGGTTCATCTTGTTTGGGTTACATCTACGGAGAAATAGCCAGACCTTCTTTTATTATATTATCCAGCAAACTGAAGAGATACAACCTACAGCAGATCCGCTGTAACACCCTCTTCGCTCTCAATCTCCTCTCTCTTCCTCACTTAAAATACAGATATACATAGATGTAATACAATTCCCTCATATAGTGAGGGGTTTCCTTATAGGGAAAAAAACCATAAATTAAACATAACTTCTATCGTCAGATCATCCGCCTAATGAACGGCCCAGATTGACTAGAAATTACTAAACTTTTACAAGGCAATTTTACATCTATTTTTAGCTTCAGGGGCACTGTCCCCGAACCCCCCTCGGGGGACCGCTGGCCCCCGGACCCCCCAGCCAAGGGGGATTAGCCCCCTCAATCCATGCAGGGACAAGTCCCCCCCCCCCCCGACGTCTAATAATTTCTAATGAAATAATCAAAGCATCCCGCAACACATCACCTGTTACATTCACTTCATGATTGTTTTGTTGTTGTGCATCTCCTTCTTTTCCATTCCAAGACTTGCAATCTTTCTTCAGGTGTCCTTTCTTCCCACATTTCCAGCACACTATCCCCGATCTGGACTTAGATTTTCCTTTTCTTGAATTACTGTGATATCCAGGGCTTTTTCCTCTTTCCATTTTTCTTCCCCTAGTCTCTGCAGTCAAAGCCTTACCTGATGTCTCACCTGAGCTTTTTTGTCACATTTCCTTGCTAGAGATTGCACTGACAACATCATTAAACTTTAAAGTACTAGATCCAGAGATAGAGTTACTGATGGCCATAACTAAGCCATTCCAACTTTCTGGTAATGAGCACAAAAATAATAGAGCCTTAACTTCATCATCAAAATTTACCCCTACAGAACATAATTGACTTGTAATTGTATTAAAATCATTTAAATGGTCTCCAACAGATCCACCTTCTCACATCTTCATAAGAAATACCTTATTTGAGGTCGAGGGTTTTTCATATAGTTTGGCCAATGTCGACATTAAACCGTTTTTTGTCGCTTCCTTTGAGATATTAAACACTACCAATGCCGTTAGGCACAGCCGTATTGTTCCAAGTGCCTTTCTGTCGATAGTATCCCATTCTTTGTCTGTCATACTTGTCGGCTTGTTTGTCTTTCCGCTCAATGGTGGGTACATATCTCTCTGATACAGATAATCTTCCATCTGCATCTTCTACGGCTGGTAGTTTTGGCCGTTGAATTTTTTGACCCTAAACCTACCATCTTCCGCCATTGCTCCCACTGGAACCAAGAACCCTTCTCTCCTGTGAGTTTATCAGCCAAATAGACCTTCGGATCTGATAATAGTTGTTAGAAAATTATATATTACAGAGCAATGGAACAAATAAAATATTGCAGAAATATAAACACAGAAAATGCATAAAACAAGAGAGACACAGATATATGTGGTTCACCCAGTTTGGGATACGTCCACGGAAAAACAGCTAGTCCTTCTTTTATTATATTATCCAACAAACTGAGTAGATACAACCTACAGTACATTCGCTGTAACACCCTCTTCTCTCTCAATCTCCTCTCTCTTCCTCACTCAGAATACAGATATACATAGACGCAATACAATTCCCTCATATACAGTGAGGGGTTGCCTTCTAAGGAAAAAACACTAAATTAAACATAACTTCTACCATCAGATCATCAGCCTAATGAATGGCCCAGATTGACTAGAAATTACTAGACTTTTAGGCAATTTTATATCTATTTTTAGCTTTGGGGGGCAGCCACCGAACCCCGGACCCCCCAACCGGGGGGATTAGACTCTCTGATCCCCCACGGGGGGGACAAGTCCCCCCCATGTGGAGGGGTGTATAGTATTCCTGGGGTATACGTCCAGCTGAAACCTTTGAATACAGAAGATAATCAGGCTCCACACCCAACAAACTCCCACTTGGAGACTGATTATAGCAACTCCATTGTTGCTTCATTTGCTAGACAATGACTCCACTTTGGACTTGGCTATTTCTCATCTTCTTCATCATACTTGAAGAACAATTGAAACTAAGAAGTTTCTCCTTAGTTACAACTTTTGTTAACATATCTGCAAGATTCTGGCTAGTGTGTATCTTTTCCAGCTTCAACTGTCCATCTTCCAATGCTGACTGTATGAAATGGTACTTGAGTTGTATATGTTTAGTCTTGAAATGAAATGCAGAATTATTTGCAATATGTATGGCACTCTGGTTGTCACTGTATAACCTGCCCAACTCTAGCTTTTTACCCAATTCATCCAAAAAAATCATTTCTTTACAAATCATTTCTTTACTAGCCTCTATAGCAGCAACATAATCTACTCCTGTTGTTGAAAGTGCAACAACACTTTGGATTTTTGAAACCCAACTGACAAATGTTCAACCTACAGTAAATACATATCATGTAGTGCTCCTCCTATTATCTCTGTCACCTACCATATCTGCATCAACATATCCCTGTAGAGAAATGTCTGAACCACCAAAGCATAATGCTTGATTTGTGGTACCTCTCAAATACCTGAGAATCCACTTCACTACCATCCAATGTTCTTTTCCTAGAATTTTCATGTACCTGCTTACAACTCCCACTGCATGTGCAATATCAGTCCTTTTGCAGACCATTGCATACATTAAGCATCCAACTGCTGATGCATATGGAACTTTATACATATGAGCCATTTCATCCTGAGTCTTGGGACATGCCTCCTTACTTAATTTGAAATGGCTAGCCAAAGGTATACTAACTGGTTTTACTTTCTGCATATTAAAACTTTTCAACACCTTTTCAATGTACTCACTTTGAGACAATGTTAATTTTTGATTCTTCTTGTCTCTAGTTATTCTCATACCAAGGATTTGTTTTGTAACACGGAAATCCTTTATTGCAAATGAGTTTGGCAATTTCCTTTTCAGCACATTTATTTCTTGCATGTTAGAACTTGCAACAAGTATGTCATCTACATATAATAACAATATAATATATTTGTCATCATTTTTCCTTTTGAGATAAACACAATGATCAGGGTGACATCTGGTATAAACTTGTTCAAACATAAACCTATCAAATTTTAGATACCACTACCTTGGAGCCTGTTTTAAGCCATACAAGCTCTTCTTCAACATACACACTAGTTTCTCCTTCCCTTTTACCTCATATCCTTGTGGTTGCTGCATATATATCTCTTCCTCAAAATACCCATGGAGAAAGGTTGTCTTTACATCTAACTACTCAAGATTTAAATCTTCAGTAGCTACTAGAATTAGAATAGTTCTGATTGATGTCATTTCCACACTAGCAGAAAATATCTCATTAAGGTCTATACCTTTTTCTGTGCAAATCCCTTCACCACAAGTCTAGCTTTGTACCTTTTTCTACCTCCAGGATCTTCCTTTAGCCTGTACACCCATTTATTCTGCATGGTTGTTTTACCTGCAGGCAACTTGACTAAGTCCCCAGTCTGGTTATGTGCTAAGGATTTCATCTCTTCTTTCATGGCTTGCTCCCACTTCTTCCTTGTTTCTACCTGCACTACTTCTTCATAACATTCTGGTTCACCTGAATCAGTCAACAATACATAATATAATGAAGGAGAGTATCATTCAAGGCGTCTACTTATCCTGGTAGATTTTCTAACACCACTTTCAAGTGTTTGAGGTGCTTGTTGTTGTTGTGGTTGTTCTTCTAGCTGTTGTTCATTATGATTTCCAGTCACCATCACTTTTCCTGTGATATCATCAAGCACTTTATATTCTCTGTTTTCTTTTTCCTGTTTCTTTTCCTGCAACTGATTCATATACAAGACCTTTTCATTGAATATTACATCTCTACTCCTAATTATTTTATGATTTTCATAATCATATAAGCGATAACCAAAATCCTTAACACCATATCCAATAAAGGTACATTTCTTTGATTTTGCCTCAAGATTTGTTCTATTTTCTTTATTAATGTGGACAAAGGCCTCACAACCAAAAGTCTTTAAAAATGAGTAGTTTACCTTTTTACTTGTCCATGCCTCCTCTGGAATACCACCATCCAAGGAACTTGAAGGCCCTCTATTTATTAGATAAACAGCAGTGTCTACAGCTTCTGCCCAAAATTGTAAAGGCAATCCTGCATGCAATCTCATGCACCTTGCATGCTTTATGATTGTCCTGTTCATCCTTTCTAGCACACCATTTTTTTATGGTGTTCCTAGAACTATCTTCTGTCTACGAATTCAATTCTATAAACAGTACCTATCAAACTCTTTTTTATAATATTCACCTCCATTATCTGATCTGAGACACTTCAACCTTTTCCCTATCTTATTTTCAACCAAAGCTTTCCATTTCTTGAAAATATCAAATACATCAGATTTATTTCGAATACAATAAATCCAAGTTTTTCTAATTGCATCATCAATAAAAGTAACATAATAACTAGAGCCACCAAGAGATGATACCTGAGCAGGTCCCCATACATCTGTATGCACAAGCTCTAATTTTTCACTCTTCTTTTCTTTCCCAACTCTAAGGAATCTGAATCTCTTCTGTTTTCCATAAACACAATTTTCAAAGAATTTTAAATCAACATGCTTCAAACCTGACAACAAATTTATTGAGTGAAGAATTTGCATCCCCTTCTCACTCATGTTCCTGAGCCTATGATGCCACAATGACATATGTTCTCCTATAGAGGTTATATCATTTACAAAATTACAAATACCATTGCATAAGTAGAATGTACCAACCTTTCCTCCTTTCACTATTACCGAGGATCCTTTAGTGACCTTCCATGTTTTATCTGTGAAAGTACTTACGCAACCTTCACCTTCCGATTGCCCTCTTGAAATCAGATTTTTCTTCAGATATGGAACATGCCTTACCTCCTTCAATAGCCATTGATTTCCATTCTATTGTTTTATGAAAATTGTACCCATTCCAACGCTTTTACAGGGTTTATCATCACCCAATTGAACCTATCCAAAATCTCCTTGAACATAATCATGAAAATGTTTCTTATCAGGTGTCACATGGAATGAGGCCCCTGAATCTACCACTGAGGCATCAATAATATTTTCTAATCAAATAATTAAAGCATCTTGCAACACATCACCTGTTACATTCGCCTCATGATTGTTTTCTTGTTGCGCGTCTCCTTCTTTTCCCTTCCAAGACTCGCAGTCTTTCTTCAGGTGTCCTTTCTTCTCGCATTTCCAGCACACTATCCCCGATCTGGACTTGGATCTGCCTTTTCCTAACTTACTGCGCTATCCAGGGCTCTTTCCTCTTTCCATTTTTCTTCCCCTAGTCTTTACAGTCAAAGCATTACCTGATGTCTCACCGGAGCTTTTCTGTCACATTTCCTCTCTAAGGATTGAACCGACAACATCATCAAACTTTAAAGTACTAGATCCAGAGACAGAGTTACTAATGGTCATAACTAAGCCATTCCAACTTTCTAGCAATGAGCACAGAATTAATAGAGCCCTAACTTCATATCAAAATTTACCCGTACAAAACTTAACTGACTTGTAATTGTATTAAAATCATTTAAATGGTCTGCAACAGTTCCACCTTCTGACAACTTCATATTAAATAAACGCTTCATAAGAAATACCTTATTTGAGGCCAAGGTTCTTTCATATAGTTTTGCCAATGTCGACGTTAAACCCTCTGTTGTCCTTTCCTTTGAGATATTAAATGCTACCAATGCTGGTAGGCATAGCCATATTGTTCCAAGTGCCTTTCTATTGAGAATATCCCATTGTGTGTCTATCATACTCATCAGCTTCTTTGTCCTTTTGCTCAATGGTAGGTACAGATCTCTCTGATATAGCTAATCTTCCATCTACATCTTCCACAACTGGTAGTTTTGACTATTGAATTTTTCGACCCTAAACCTACCATATTCCGCCATTGCTCCACTTGAACCAGGAACCCTTCTCTCCTACGAGTTTATCAGCCAAATAGACCTTTGGCTCTGATACCAGTTGTTAGAAAATTATATATTACGGAGCAATGGAACACATAAAATATTGCAGAAATATAAACACAGAAAACACATAAAACAAGAGAGACACAGACATAGAGGGTTCATCTTGTTTGGTTACATCTACGGAGAAATAGCCAGACCTTCTTTTATTATATTATCCAGCAAACTAAGAGATACAACCTACAGCAGATCCGCTGTAACACCCTCTTCGCTCTCAATCTCCTCTCTCTTCCTCACTTAAGAATACAGATATACATAGATGTAATACAATTCCCTCATATAGTGAGGGTTCCTTCTAGGGAAAAAAACCATAAATTAAACATAACTTCTATCGTTAGATCATTCGCCTAATGAACAGCCAAGATTGACTAGAAAATTACTAAACTTTTACAAGGCAATTTTACATCTATTTTTAGCTTCAGGGGCACTGTCCCCGAACCCCCCTCGGGGGACCGCTGGCCCCCGGACCCCCCAGCCAAGGGGGATTAGCCCCTCAGACCCTGCAGGGGGGGACAATCCCCCCCCCCCCCCCCCCGCATGGAGGGGTGTACAGTCTTCCTGTGGTATACATCCAGCTGAAACCTTTGAATATAGAAGATAATCAGGCTCCACACCCAACAGCTACAATATTAGTGACACACTGGCAGAATTCCAGCTCTCTATATGGACCTCGTTTTGTGAAAATAAAGTCTAACCCTTTCAGAAGTATTGTTCGATTCTTTGATTTTGATGGCTTCTACACTAACTTGTGTGTAATATTTAGTCCCTACCATTCTCTTGATCAGTCAATAGACATTCCAAGCCAAGTCAACTTAGTTGTTTCGATTAGGGGTGAAGGTATACTGATGCACAAGTAATATAACTGTCAGAGTTTAAGTTTCATCTCTGGTGTTGCTCCACTACTAGTAGGCTTGGATAGCACCCCAGAAGTGTCACACAAGAACACAAGCATCGCTCCACTTCTAGCGAGCTTTGTCAGTACCTTGGTAGAGTTAGTTGTATCACCTCTCTATGCAGGAAGCCTTTCTCTTCTTTTGCCTTATTCATTTTCCATTTTTTTTTCATTTTTCAAAGAACTGTGCATAATCACTTATTTATTTAAGAGGTGCAAGAGGGATCCCGACTTATTGAGAGCATAAGAAGTCGCTCCTTCATAGAAGTATGTTATATATACCTCTGGCATACTTGTTAAGGTTTCCCCCTCACCTTACTCTACTTGACTGAGCTGACAAGGGTTAACCCAAAAGAACTGATTAGAATAGGAAGTACTAGTTAACAGTGCAAGTTTTGTGTTTTCACCAAGACTCACTTTGAACAGAACATATTTTCGATCAAGGCATCGTAGATTGAAGACAACAATATCTTCATAAAGAGAGAGGACAACAAATAACCAGATGTTGATATCTATACAAGTCCTCTTATGTTTTCCCAGCTTGTCTCGAGAGAAAAACATGGTTTCATGTAAGGCTAGCCTACGGATGCAAGCGACGAAAGAAATAAAAAATAAAAAAGTAGAAGTAAAATGAAAGAAAATAAAGAAAACCAAACCGAGTAAGCAAGAAAACATACATGCTAACCAAAAAGCGAAGCAAAGCAATAAGCAAAGACTACACCTACTCCTACACTAAACAGTGCATGGGCCTACTCACATGAAGTGATATTTCCAATGTAGCCACTGGCGTATTGGCTAGCCCATGTTTGTGAAGGCATGAAAAATATGCATGTAAACCAATGAAAAAGAGAGATTGATCAATGAAGATCAACACACTTCGAGTTCTAAAACATCCACAAAAAATAAAAGAGCGAATGCACAAGATAAACATTCTACGAACTTAACATGGTGTTGTGACACACTACATGTAGATGATAAGCATTCACACTCTCTTCACTATGACAGACAAGAAAAAATGAGAAAGAGAGACAACTTATGCCTTACAAGTGTGCTTGTTGTGTATGATTCCTACAATGCATGGGTGATGGGA
This sequence comes from Pinus taeda, assembly GCA_000404065.3. Classification (NCBI taxonomy): domain Eukaryota; kingdom Viridiplantae; phylum Streptophyta; class Pinopsida; order Pinales; family Pinaceae; genus Pinus; species Pinus taeda. Next base: position 105,402 of record APFE030738501.1, on the reverse strand, counting down.
TCATGTGATTCTGGTGGAGGAAGTGAAATCTATGTGTTGGATTAATATTCACTGAATACAAATTAGCGATGAGGAGCCATGGGTGTTTCAAAAAATTTTTGATCGGAAGTGGAACTATCCTCAGGACAACGAGGGTCTGACATAACCATCAGCTCAGGCTAAAGTGCCTTGACATCTTATGAGGTTTCCACTTCGTCAATAGATAGATCATTAAAGACCATTGGCTTAGTAATATTAACAACGAGTGAATGAACATTGTGATCAAATGAAGAAGTTCATAGATCACGACAACCACGATTAAAAAATTCAGGATGTTCGTCAGAATCCTCATGATCTAATGAATCATGTAGAGGGGTTGCTGAGAAATAAGGAAGTTCAACCTCTGTGTTTTCAAAAATGATCGATGGAAAATGGGACATATTTTCAAAGGAAGATGTGTCCTCTCCATGATATAATGACAGACTGACATCCAGTGTGTCATGTGAATGATCAGAACTAGAAACATCCAAAGATGAGTTTTCACTAGGGAAATCAAAAGTGGCAGAATCACAAGGGATGTCAAGATAGAGTGGATTAGGCACAGATGGAAGGGATTCATCCTTCATTGTGAGTTGTTCTTCATATTCTTCCAAACACTTGTCATGAATGATAGTGAACGTTGGTTGCACAACACCAACTCCATCGATAACTTGATCCTTGTTCACAACAAGTGTGGAGTCTAGAATGAAAGAACACAAGGCAGTACAATCTGGAGGATCAATGGAACGCAGGGACGGAGGTTGATGGAACGCAGCCTTGCAAGCCAAATCTGTGCAGACATTGAGAGAAGGTGGGGTGGGAGGATGTGAGAGTTCAACAGACGTGTGTGCACCTTCTCCCACCTTGCACTGAAGAGTTAGAGCTGTTTGATGATAATAGGATGGATAATTACTTTTGAAAATGACCTTGTACATCTTAGATTTGGCAGCTCTAACACCGAGTTATGCTGGGAGGGGTTTGAATGATTCTAAGAATTGCAAATTTCTGGATACGTAAATAAGATACTTAAATCCTCTATCGAGAAATACCCAATCAATTTCATCTTCAAGAAAATGGTATGCAAGACTACAAAATAATGTGTGAAATTGCTCAACGGATTCATTAGGTTCTCTCCATAATTCCATAATTTGTTTATTGAGTGCTTGACGGTCAAATTATGGAAAGCATCCCTTATCTCTTGGATCAACTGAGTGAGAGAGTGAATAGAGTTATCGGGCAGTTTTGCACACCATAGTAGTGGGTGTCCTTGAAGCGTGTCTGCAAACAACGTGCACCTCATGTAATCTTCATGGATTTTATACTTGTGACATATAATTGTAAAGGCCATTCTATGTTAAAGCCAGGCCATTGCGCCTTCACCTTCATATGTGTATTGTGACAAGAGATTCCATAGCTTCTCTGATATTTCAAAGTCGTTCCCATAAGACATACACTCTATAAGAGAAATTTTGTGTTTATTCATGATAAGCATGCAAAGATTCAAAATAGATTGTGAGGATTCAGCTTGTCATTTGACCCCCCTTCTAGCACAAAAAATGTTGATGGTGCTAGACATGCCAACATTTAGGGGATCTCCTCGATATGAAGTCCCAACTAGACCTCACACCATTTGGTGTAGGATCCCTATCCGATATGATGGCCTGATTGCCATTATCTTAAAGAAATGCCTTAGCTCTTGCTTGTCAGAACATGAGAGTGGTATACTTAGTATTCAAACAACAAGGATTGTTTGCCTAGTGAGTGCTTAGTTTCGCTTGTGTCAAGGTTGTTTCACTGCATAGTGAGAGGGTGAGAGTGAGTCTTAAGTTGAAAGGGAATAGTCCCAACTTTGTTAGAGGCACACAACACAACTTGACATGTGCAACTTCCAGTGGAGTAGTCCACACGGATGCATCAGTTATAAACACAAAGTGAATAGATAGCATGTACAACACCCAATGGAATAGTCCACATGAGTGTGATGGTCATTATAACAAGTTTATGATAATGAATCTGTTGAGCGTTCGATGGAATAGTCCACATGGGCGAGACAATGTTAACAACTGATAGAATACATTACAACAACATATGTACTAGAACAACCAAAATATTCAACTGTCTTAATATAGGTTAAAGCAACATGCATTACAAGCATCCAACGAATAGTCTTACAAACGAATACAATACATGTGTGAAATTTTTTTGGCCTATTAACAACCTTTTGAATTAAGCGAAAGTTCCAAGACACATTTTGCCACCATTACATAACTAACTCCAATAGCAGAGAATTGGAGCCATTGCTTGCTCCTCAAAGAAAAGGAAAAAAACTCTCAAGGCTTTGTGGGAGGAGCCAAGGTGAGAAGTCCTTTTGCATGTACAAATGAGGGGTATATCTAGCCAAGAGTGAAACTAGCCCTTGTGATTGTTTGACTTCCCTCATGAATGATTGACTTAGATGACTGTTTAACTTACATGACTCTTTAACTTCACCCGTGGGTCTATTGGACTTCCACGTTACATATCAAGATTACACATTTATGACCCAAAGTAGTGATGTGGCTGAGGCGACTCATGCCACAACTTGACATGATGATGTAGGTATGCGCATGTTGGTTGTGATGTTCATGTCAATCTCCTGTGCTGCTGAGTGATGCGAGTGTGTTGTGATGGGATCCCCTAGGGTCAATTTTGGGGCAAAAGCCCAAGTTTTGTTGTATAAAGATGTAAAGTCTCCACAAGTTGTGGTCGCAGAGCACATAGATAATTAAAGAGTCATAAAGGATTTTACCCTTGTGTTATGTAAGTTGAGTCGGCTTTTGAAGATCTACCCATGGTCCACAAACCATGGGATTATATAAATAGGTGTGTGTTAGGATGTCTAAGGTAAGTAATGAAGTTTGGTCTATGGAATAAGTCTAAAAAGTTAGTGAAGAAGGGGACAAAGAAAGGCTCTACAGCTGTGTGCGCAGAGGCCTAGAGTAGGGTTTGCAGCTGAGTGTACAAACCCCTACAACTGAGTGTGCAGGGAAGTCTTGAGGTTGTAAGAAGAACTGAGTATTAATAAGAAGATTGTTGCAGAAATACTTGTGTTTATATCTTTACTTCTATTTATATGAATGTACTTATGTTATAATGGGTTTATGAAATAATTATGTATTGATGCATGACTGTATGTGACTTATAATTTTATATGAATGCAATCACTATTAACTATTTACGTGACTATTATCTTGTTGTATGTTGAAGTTATTGAACACTTAAGTTGATATGAGTAATTACTAGGTTATAAGTAATATTTGATGCCCGTAAGTAGTGGATCCACTGATTTAGGGTTTGCAAAAGATAGTCATAGACCTTTGCGGAGGTCTAGAGACTGATTAAAGGAAGTTACATCAATAACCCTTAAAGGCTTATCGATCTGCACAAAGGAATATTTGGGCATAAATCAACATCCCCCCATACTACTTCAGGTGAGACTTTAGTCTGCGCTTCACGAATTGATGCTGAAAGGGCAAGTATTATAGGGATTTGCTTGGTGCAGCTAACTTTGAACCTGGGTCAGGACCCACTAAGCCAACAGTTGGCCCGTGGTGTACCATAGCTTCACCTTCGCATGGCAGAGTGCATAAAGTCTTCAATGGTCTTGGTGTTCACTTGATAGTTCATGCATGTCCAACTGTCTCCTTCGCTTTCTACTTAGTATGCTTCATGTGTTTGTCCAACTATGATCAAATCTTCTAGCATATACTCCTTGTTCATCCCATTCATCGTCACACCAAGTCTCATCCATGTACATGTTTCTGAAATCACTCATGATGAGATGACATCAAATCCAAAACTTTCCTAGTCTACCATTATGCATTTTCTTTTGTTTCCAAGTGCAGATGACCAGGAGAGGGGACAAGGCTCTGAAATAGTGCAGAGCACATGTCAGTCTGGGATGTGAGGCTTCGGGGAATTATCAAGAAAATTTGTGCATAGGTCAATGGGAGGCTGGGATCAGCAATCCGGAACAATAGTGGCATTCTGTGGGATGTGGCTCAGATGGGAGATAGAACGACACAATTTTTCCCGAGAAGGAAGTGCTAGTAGCAAAGGACACTTGTAGTGAAAATTGTGCAGATTTTCAGGGGAGGTTGGAAGCGGCTTGCAGGATCTTGCTGGCCAAAAATACGTAGAACTGGGAGACAGTCATGTTGAACATGTATGCACTTTTTTCGAGCTGAGCGAGGTGTTGGGCTGGTGGTGGGAAGTCTAGGAAAACTATGAAATTTTTAGGAGGAGCAACAGACCAACTTGCAAGGGGACTGACTGAAAGAATTGTGCATTTTTCAGAGATAGTGTAGTGATAGGCACAGGTGCCTAACCCTCTTATCTATGCAATTTATTCAATCAGTGGAGGTAGGAATATTGACATCTTCTGCGTAATTTTTGGGAGGAGTGAAGATCGGGGTCACTGCCTAGTCAAACTCTTCAGTTGACCAGAGGGAGGCTTGATGAATTGGCTTGTGGACAATGTAGATTGAGATGATTTCTTGGGAAACTTATGCATTGTTCTAGGTGACAGTCAACCAGGTTGATTAAAGGATTTCATAGTGCAGACTACCTGGGGGGCAACTTCAAGCTCTGCACAATTTTGGGCAGCAATATTTGGTCACTAAATGCTCAGGCTATGCAGTGTTGCTCAACAGAGGTCTGACTGATGGAGGTTGGTCCGATTGACAGATCTTTGGAAAAATGGTTAAGTGTGTGAGCGAGTGAACTCATGTATACATGACCTTGCGGACACACACTCAACATGACTTGACGACAAGACCTCTCGAACCAACAAGATTGTTTACTGGTGAAAGTGACAAGTTCGAGACTTCAGATAGACCTTTAGATGACTGTGATGACACTTGCACGACAATGCTTCCATCATCATGTGTGAGTGCAATAGATTTTTACATAGAGAACAAAACTCAATGCAAACCTTCAACATCACAAGAACAAGGTTGCAAGCATAACATAGAAATCAACATGCCCAAGATGATAGTTGGTCAAACAACAAAAAGGAAGGAAGACATGAAATGAATTTTTGTGTTTGTGGACATGCATGTTACTAAGGATAGGATTATATGACAATGACAAGAAGTCCTGCAAACTCAAATAAGAGGTGTACTTCAAGAGGTGTTCTTTACTTACCATACTTACCCTCAAGATGATCATGCATCCCACAGAGTTTGCATGTGATCTTGATCTTTTTCCATTACTTGGTCTCTTGGTCCTTCTCCTTGAATCCTTGGGAGCGATATTAGCATGTCACCTTTTTCTGAAGTCATTGAGCGATGGATTACGGTTTCAGCGGGAAGTGACTGTTGCTGAGATGAGGCCATGCGAGGCCCACTTACGCGGTTTCTGAATGCAAGATAGATGGGGCAACTTTGAAAACACTACACATTTTTTAGGCACAGAAAAATGTTGCAGGATGAGGGTCCTAGGAGGACACCTATGCGTAATTTCCAAGTGTAGTACAGCGCGCGCAGCTGAGAGGCAATACTGCATAGTTTCTGGGTATAAGGCATACTAAGCAGCTAAGGGACAATACTATGAAAGTTCTATTGACAATGGGTTTTGGTTGGGGAAGTACACTGGAGGAAACCACCATGTAGTTTTGGTTAACAAGGGATGTTAGGGACTCTACGCATTGTGGGTTTTCAGTAGGAAAGGGAGGAAGCTTGATGGTTGCAGAATAAAAGTGAAAAGTTCCAGGAAGCTGGATGAGGCAAGGTTGCTTTGGAAATGGCTAAGTGTGTGATCAGTGACACAGATGTAAATAGTGATACGACTCAACTATGATCGCACAAGAACACTTAGTAACAAAATGTAGACCATCTGGAATGCATAAGACACACTTTTCTTGATGCAAAAGCCTTCGTGACAAGAGTGTGTAAAGTGAGCGTGAAACATGTCTATGTGATGATAACAACTCATGCATGCATGATTTCCCTTGAAGAAAAACAACATTCCCTTTTTATGATAAACCACAATCCCTATGCCTAAATATGACACATGCTACAAAGACGAGAGTGTGAATGAATCTTAAGATTGGGGGGAAGATTGAGATCATCACCTTACTAACAAGTTACCAAGGAATTATTGATCACAGGATCCAAGGTAGGCTTCGAAATTTGCATGCGAACCAAAATTTTAGAGGATGGTTGTAGCCGCTACAACATGTGTGTTGGTATTTGGGTCTATGGTCTTGGAATTCTCATTTGAATTTGATAAGAAGAGAATTTGGGTCCATGTCTTGGAATATTTGCAATGTAGAAAAAAAAATCTTGAAATAAAATGCAACGCAAAATTAAACTAGCAGGGAAGGTTTTAAGGATGAAATTTTATCTTAAAGTTTAGAAAGCTTGGTGAAACTTACTAGTCCCTAATATGAAAATTGTAAAAAATTTGGTGATATTTTTGTAGGAATATTTAGGTTTCCAATGATTTTATTATATTATCTGATATAATAATTTGGCGAATTTTAAGGTAAACTAATGGTGTCCCATAAAATTTTGCTAATCATTTTAGACAAAAAAGGAAATTCCTGAATATATTTTTTGGAAAAATCATGGGAAATTGGCCCCCTACCAATATTAGCCCTGAAAATTTTCCCTATAAATCACACACTTGGTAGCTAAGCACTTGGTGGGCTAAATTTGAGTAGTACTTATGTTGTATCTTTGTAGACAGTTCTAGGCTGGGGAACTGTGCTAAAGAATCTAATTAAGGGTTTTAATTGAGTTGGATTACCAATGAATTAAACCTTTAACACTTTTATAATCTAAACATTTCTGAGAAGTTCAAAGGGATGATTTTTATTCATAACAACATAAAATCTTTTAATTGATTTTGAAAGTGGAAAAGGAGAATATATGTGATAATTAAACATTCATAATTAATACTTAATTAATCAAATATATTAGATGTGTGCAGAATAATTCTACAGCCAAACAATATATATTCAAGAGATGATAGAAGGCAACAATTTAAAGATGCAGAGGAACTAATTTAAACAGACTGTTCAATTAGTTAATCTCCATAAAAATAATAAATTTGTAGTGGGCTTTCAGGGAAGCTAATAATTAACTTAGCCTTACCCTAAATCTTATGTTACCTTAAATATATGATGAAAAACCAAAATGAATAAACCAGAAATACTCACATGAACACAAAAATTGTTAAGAGTGAAGTCATAATCATTTGATTATCTTCAGAAATTTTTTAGAATAGTACAATTGTGTCACTGGATCATCACAAGAGTTCAACCCTTCTTACTTTGAATTACAAAATAATTATGGAGTGTAATTCAAAATTATCTAAATATAATATAATTATTTTACACAATACAATATTATCCATGTTGAAAATAGCAACAAGAAATGTTAAAAATAGCATCAAGAAAGAAAATCATAATTTAATTTGTCCTTGAATTAAATTGGAAATTAAATTGTAATTCCAAATCTCATGACAACTTGTGGTAGTTAAATAAGTCAATTTTACTTAATGAACTCAATTAATTCAAGTTGAGGGTCTAAATAGAGTCATGTAGCATGTCTCCTACAATGAGGATAACTATTTGAGTTGTAATTATTTAATTTACTCCAACTGAGTGAAATTCAATTAAACTAGTTCCAATTGATGGTGGAATTAGTGGGTGGGAGATCCAATAGTGAGGTGTAACCAAAAGCAATGGGGTGTAAACAACAGCAATGGGGTGTAACCAGCAGCAATGGGGTGTAACTTACTATAGTGGGGTGTAACTTACTGTAGTGGGGTGTAACCTACAATGATCAGTAAACTGAAGATTCACTCATAATTAACTCATGCATGTCAAACTAGAGAAAGAGCTAGTTAAGATTGGAGTTCAGGGACAGTGTACTACTAGTTTTAAAATCATCTAAATTAAACCGATGGTGCATGTAGGCAGAGGAAGGCCTATGAGGATTGGGAAATTCATAATTGAGGAATTTCCACATTAAATAGAGGCTAATTCCCAAGGTAATAGCGCAAGGAATTGGGAGCTTGGAGGCTTGTAATTTTGTCTAAGTATTAGCCAAAGGAAGCCAGTCAAGTAGAGGATAGAAAATACTTGTGCAGGTTAAGCTCAAGGTTGAGAAGAGCATATTGTATTCATACATATTCTTTGACTAATGCAATATATGGATATCAAGGGTTTTTAGTTGTGGCTTTCCCCATAAAATCATTGTGTTATGTGTGATTGAATTATTTCTCTTATATGCTTCATGATTACATCGATTAATTATTGTTTCTGCTAATGAGTAGAGTAGATTCAAGTTTCTTGTTTGAGCATATTACGATTAGCAGTTTGAATCTACAAGAAATTTCCACAATCCAAATTTATTTGGACTTTTTACAAAAACAAAACACAAAAATAGACTTTTTGAACTTATTTTAACTAATTAGCACACTATTTGAGGGTGTTGTTTGATGACTGATGCCTCAAACTAAATTATGTCCTTTATGCTCCTGTTATTTTGTGTTCTTCTCCTTTGACTGCAAGTACTTCTAAGAAATTCCCTTTTTCTAGTCAATAAGCTCAAGGAATTTATCCCATTCCTCTTCGCTGGGGCATGAAAAGTTAATGACTTTTTTGTGAGTTGCATCGACTTCAGTATATTTCTCAAAGGTAGGCTTAGTTAGAAAGAGGCGGTGAATTTCATGTTCAATGAATAAATGATCTTGTAGACCTTCTAAGAAATATTTACCACAAATAATTCCTTTTACCTTGGAAAATTTGGAATTATCCTTTTTTATTTTATACAACCTCTCCTAGTAGTTATCCTGCAAAATTAGATGATAATTTTGATATATCAAAGATGGAAGACCTCTACTATGTAAAATAGATAATTTCTTGTGACATTTATTAATCTAATGTTTAATACTATGACACTTGTTCTTGTAGCTGTAGTATTGACTATGAATGGTCCAACATGTGCCTTCAATTTAAAATGAGCTTTCTTCTTCCTAGAAACAAAATGTGTATCATCCATATTCATCATTTGTTTGATATATTCTAATGAAAAAATCCTCATGGGGAGGAAAATTAGCAGTTTGTAAGGTGGTAGCTCACAACCATAGATTTTGATTTCTGAAAAATGTTGGTATAGATACCAGCCTCCAACTTTGGATTGCTCACTTAGATGTAGAATCCTTTTAATCTCTATAAAAATCCTAGGAACTGCATCATTGCTTAACAAACAAAATTCCATATCCAATAATTGATTGACAAAGTCACTAAAAGAGAAATCTTCAAAAGTTTTCTTGACTAATAAGGTCCAGTGAATTACTGAATGTGGCTTCCTTTAGCATCCAATCTTTATAGAAGAAACATGAATCTTTCTGATTGATGATACAAAAACAACCAAAATTTATTGGTGCTTGAATGATCCTTCAATATTGAACTCTAAGAGTTGATCATGAATTATATATGACAAGAATTGACGGTAATTGAACATAATTAAGGGTTTATTGCCACATGAAAACATTGATAAGAACCCTAAGATAACTTCTTCTACCCACTGATCATTTGGATATCCTAATAGAAAAGAAACCATGGAAATTCCTTCCTAGACATCTCAGGAAATAATGTAGATGGATAAGGTGGATTTGTCCTAGGTAATTTAGAAGAATTCTTAGGTAGGAATGACTCAAAAATATGAGCTCTCTTTGAGAAAGAAACATTCTAGTAAATATCCATAAGTTTATCAATAGGAATGGGTGAAGGGAGTCCTAAGGTTTTAATTGTAGGACTTGAAAAATTGGTTCATAGGTTATGGAGAAAAGTGTCTAATTATTTTGTGCAACTAGAGCTCTTTGAATTGGGAGGTATAAGGTTCCACACCAGGTGACAAAATTGGGAAATGGTGTGTCTGAGTGAAACAAAACTAAAGGAGAAAGGATTCCCAGAAGGAGAATTCATCATCAGCATCCTCATACTTTTGGAATTCCCAATTTTGAAGGTCATACAAATCGAATTCATAGTTGGTTTCAGTGATTTTGAACTGGGTATCAATGAGAGGTAAATCATCAAGATTAATCACAAGAGGTAGAAGGGGATTCTCTACAAATACTTTGGATTTTACCTTATGGGAGGCCATTTGGAAAGAAAAAAATCACTAGGAATGATTGAGAATTTACCCAAGAGTAGCGGTGATTGATAGTTGATGGTCGTTGAAACTTTCTTAGATCACGTTTTGAAAGATCTATATGTAGGTGGAAGGTAAAAGAATTTGGTTTAATAGAGTAATGGCTTTATTCTTATGCTCATAATGGTTTTTTGTTGAGTTAACCATTAATGAAGCAGAGGATTAAATGATTTGAACATTGGTGGGAGTAATGAACATGACAACGATAATCTGTTTAGGTTTATTGAAGATATGTGTTATGAAACCAACTCACAAAAATATAGAAAAGATAGACCAGCGCCTTAGAAATAAGCCTCTTCAAGGGGGCAACCTCCTTTACATTACACAAAGGAATAATTCTTAGATGATTCAAATGACCAAACCTCTTTTCTACATATAGGAGTCTATGGGGTCACAATAAAACCAAGCTGATCTAATAATAATAATATAAAGGCACAAAAATAACAATAAAGGGATTCTATGGGGCATAATAATAACAATAAGGGATACAATGAAAATAGTAATGGGAGGATCACTAAGATTATAGGGAACTAACATGCCCCTCTCCTTCAAAAAAGTGTTTTCCTCAACACTTGAGTAGTTCTAGATGCTTATGTATAAAATTCTCATCCTCCCATGTGGAATCTTCAACGAGTAAGTTCTTTGAATTGATGAGATACTCTTAAATTGATCTATTTCGTAGTTGTTGAGTTCTTGTTTCTTTGACTACTTTAGGTTCCAATATGATTTTTTCTTCCTCATCAAGTTCTGGCAATATTGTCTGAATCGGAAGCTTGTCACCTATAACCTTCTTTAAGCATGAAACATGGAAAACTGGGTGCACTCGAGAAGCTATAGGAAGCTCCAATTTGTATATTTGTATGCCATATTACCTATCTTTTGCAACACCTTGTATGGACCATAATACTTTGGTGATAATTTTTTATCCTTCTTAGCTTGCTTGAGGGAAATTTGTTTATATGGTTGTAGTTGTAGGAATTCCCAATCACCTGCATCAAAACTTCTTTTGCTGCAACGTTGATCTGCCTGTTGTTTCATTCTATTCTGTGCCAAGGTGAGGTTATCCTTTAAGAGTTGGAGAACTTGTTGCTAATGCTCGATGTGATCTTCCACTACTTGAACCTTAGAATTTTCTCTTAAATGTGATGTGATGGATGGTGGATGATATCCATAAAGTGCCATAAATGGGGTCATTTTTGTTGCATTATGGAAGGAAGTGTTATACCACCATTCAACCAGAGGCAACCATTTGACGCATTGTGTTTGTTTATCAGATACAAAGCAATGAAGATATCCTTCCAAACATTTTTTTACTATCTCAGCTTGCTCATCAGATTGAGGATGATAAGATGAGCTATGAGCTAACTGAGTATCAAGACAAGAACATAATTTTGTCCAAAAATTTCTAGTGAATAAGGAGGTTCTTGAATAAGACTGGTTCTTGTCATTTGAATCATCACTTACAGGTTTGGTCATTTGAATCATCTAAGAATTATTCATTTGTTATAAGTGAATAAGTGAATATATGTAGAATATATTCACTCCTTAAGACTCCTATATGTAGAAAGGAGGTTTGGTCATTTCTACATATAGGTGAATAAGACTGGTTCTTGACACATTGCCTCCTTAAGATGTTTAAAGGCATTCATTGCTTTTGGAGTCCATGAAAATGCATATTTCTTCAATAATGTTGTTACAGGTGATGCTATTTTCCCATAATTCTTAACAAAATTGAGATAATACCCTGTCAACCCGAGAAATCCTCATAGATGCTTTATGGATGTGGGGATTTTCCATTCCTTAATGGTTTTAATTTTTTTAGGGTCTAACTTAACACCTCCATGAGATACAATATGACCCAGATATTCCACCTCTTGTACTCCAAATAAACATTTGGAGGTTTTTGCATATAACTGTTTCTCCTCCAATAGTTTGAGCACCATGTCAATATGTTGGACAAGATCCTTCCAAGACTTGTTGTAGATTAGTATATCATCAAAAAATACTAACACAAATTTTCTAAGGGTTTGAAAATGGAATTCATCAAACCTTGAAATGTAGAAGGTGCATTAGTAAAGCCAAAAGGCATGACCAAAACTTCATAATGACCCTCATGAGTTCTAAACGTTGTTTTTGGAATGTCTTCAGTCTTCACTCTGATTTGATGATATTTGAATGAAGATCCAACTTGGTGAAGTAAATTGATCCATGATATTCATCCAATAATTCATCAATGATAGGAATGGGAAATTTATCTCTAATAGTGAGCTTGTTGAGCTCCCTATAATTTGGACACATGCACCATGATCCATCCTTCTTGTGAACTAATACTACTGGAACAGAGAAAGAACTTTAACTAGGTTGAATTATACCAACCTCTACCATTTTAGCAACAATACATTCAATTTCACTCATTTGGGCATAGGGATATCTGTACGGCTTGAAGTTTGGATTAACACTTCCTGGAATCAAATGAATAGCATGATCATGATCACGAATAGGTGGGAGACCTTTGGGAGTCTCAAATACCTTGGAATGATTGTCCAAGATTTTTTGGAGATCTATAGAAATAGATGATTTTGATGTGGGAACCTCTAGCGAACATAATTGTGCAATTTCACCTCGTTGTTCCTTCTTTAGAAGCTTTTTCATACCATTAGAGTTGATTACATTTCTTGGTTTCCTTGCAATATCCCTTAATTCAACTTCCTTTCCTTCTGCAGAAAATTTCATGAAAAGTTCTTGAAAAGTAAAAGCTATTGTACCCAAGGATTGTAGCCATTGGACTCCTAGTACAACATCAACACTAGCCATTGGAATGGAAAGCATTGGGATATCCAATACATATTCCCCCATGGACAACTTGATATTATGGCACTTTCTAGAGCAATTTATGGTTCCTCCACTTGCAACCATCACTTGACACTTTGGTGCTGGATATAGGAAGAAATTCAATTCCTTTGCT